>MJUU01044257.1:0-100291 GCA_002080025.1 Modiolus philippinarum | reverse complement strand
AAGATTTTGTTCCAACGAGGCGAAGAACGAAAATCTATTTAGTGGTATTTCTGCTGTTACTTCTTTCCTTGCATTAGTTAACGTTGTTCTCGCCTTAAAATGGAATAAAAAAGATAACAGGAAACACCTACAATGGCCGAAAAACATAGCCACATGCCAGAAAGTAAATAGGAACTGCACAAGAAAAAAACCCACAATAAAAATACAAAAGACAAACATAAACAACGATAGGAACTCGGGACAGCCGGACTTGGTACCGGCACTAGCAAAAGCCAGCGGTAGGGTTAAACAGCTGGTTAAACCCTGTATTTGCATCAACAGTGGTTGCAACATTATCAGGGTAATTAAAGCTGTTTTTGCCTAAGCTGTTAACATAACCATCTGAAAGTGTAAGCAATGATTTGACGTGATTTGCTAGAGATAAATTATTACAGTCGTAAACTGTTTTTCCGTTTTGGTGGACTGTCATTTGACTAAGAAAATTTGTTACATCTGAAATAACAGATACTGTGTCGTTGTCCGGTGCTGCTCCGTCAGCTAGTTTATCTACTTTAAACTTGATTAAAAAATACCCATTATACCAGTCATAAAACGAAGCCTTATCATTTATGCTAAATTTGTAGTCCGTTTTGACTTGTGCTTCTCCATTTTGTGGAGTTCTTTTGGGAGTGTCTAGTAAAAAGTTACAATACTCATATCGATCACAGAACTGTGTTCCTCTAAACATTTTTTATTACTGGATTATTATTTTTCTTTCTTATATAAAAAATGATAGAGTTTATAAGCAGTGTCTTAAACAGGTTAAACAAGAGTCTTGAGCGTTGGAAAAAGAGTAAAACCTATAAGATTTTTGTTTTACTTATGAGATGCTTAAACCGCAAGCAACGTAAAAAAATGTGAGTGAACTAAGAATCTAGCCCGTTTTACCCGTCTCAACTGTAGTGAATAACAAATCTTACATGTTTGTTTATTCTCGTTAGTCCCGTAGATAGTAGTTAACTATGGGGAAAAATCTGCGGTTTTCAAAAAACGTTTTTTGAAAACCGCAGATTTTTCCCCATAGTTAACTACTCAAAATTTCACAAAAAAGGATATAGACCATAAAGCCATCATATCCAATACCTCTACAAAGTTTAAAATGAATTGGCCATAGGGTTGTCAATTTAGAACATGACATTTGAAAAATTGCCTTAAAATTGACGAATGAAGTTCCATAACTCTTGCAAGAAAAATCGAATTTTCTCGAAAAAGTATACAGATCATGAGGCCATCATACCCAATATCTTTACAAAGTTTGATGTGAATTGATCAAAGGGTTGTCAAGTTAGAGCACGACATGTAATAAATTGCCTTAAAATTGACGAATAAAGACCCATAACTCCTGCAAGAAAAATCGAATATTCACGAAAAAGTATAGAGATCGTAAGGCCATCATATCAAATACCTCTGCAAAGTTTGAAGTGAATTGGCCAAATGGTTGTCAAGTTAGAGCGCGACATATGAAACGGACGGACGGACAGACGGACAATCGTACATTGGTATACCATAATACGTCCGTCATTAGACGGGCGTATAAAAACTATACATGGTGCATTTACGAAACTTTGTGGTACATTACACCCTTGCAAAAGCAAACTCCTTTTTATAAATGGGTTATCTGGTAAAGTCAAAAAGTTTTTTCTAGTAATCTAATTTGTATGTGATAATGCATATTTTCAAAATACAAAATTTTGCTATTTAATCTAAAAATTTCGATAACTCAACAAGAATAGATGATGCAAAAAAGGTAAGCCATAAAGGCATAAGATCTGCAATATTAATCATGGAGACACATAACCTATAATCATTTCTTATCCATATTTTTAGTATTTTTAGTATAACGTTTTATTTCTTTTCTAAAGCTGATTTTTCGCAACGAAAAATGTGAGATTTAAAACTTATGTCCAGTAAACATCTTGCTTATTTTCAACTTTAGAATCTGTAATTACTTCAAAATACTTTAAATGCAACATCCCAAAAAAGAACATTTTATAGGTAATTCTTATTGGTAATTTGTTCTCTATCAGGTTTTACACATATTTCGGTTCGTGGATTTCCAAATATTTTGATTTCACCTGCACTGATGAGACATAAATTGTCGAAATGCGCATATGCAGAACCTGAATTTACAGTAACCTCGGTATTTTGTTGTTTTTTTTTATAGCAGATACAATGTTGGAAAATCACATGCACGTTGTAGGTATGAACTGATCTAGGTTACATGATGGAAGAGGTATTACCAGGTAGAAAGTTATAAAGCCTAGTTAAAAGATCAAAGTTACAGTGCATATCTGCTTTAACTAGGTATCACAAAGGAATAAAAATGCAGCTTATAAACTTTAGCGCTGTTTTCTTGCGTGTATAATGTAAAATGTACGAACAGCAAAAAATTAACTTCCAAACCCTTACCCGGGTTATGCATTTCACACTTGGATACACGTCAATTATATCTAAATCACAATAAGTTACACTAAACCTTACACTTTCTATAAATCTAACCGAATAACTAAATACCGATGTCACTGTGAATTTATTTTCTGCATATGCGCATTTCGACAACTTATGTCTCTTCAGTGCAGATGAAATCTAAACTTTTGGAAGACCATAAATTCAAAGATGTTTAAAAACTGATAAAGAAAAAATAACAAATATGATTTAAATGTAAAGCCAAAATAAGCTAAGGACAGAGCTTTGCATGAGGGAGATACTCCTTAGTTTTCAACAAAATTTACAAAAATTTAGATATTGCAAGGTTCCAAATAGCATCGGCTTTTGGATCAGCACCGAAATACTGACTACCGGGCTAGTGAATACCGTCGGGGAATAACAGTCCACCAGCAGTGGCATCGACCCAGTGGTAACAAATAACAAAATACCGAAGTCACTGTTAAATGAACAAGTATTCACTACCGTACACATTCTATGTTATGCCTTATTATATTACCAGCTACCTGGATCAAAATGGAGTATTGCGACAGCTTTGAAATACAGACGGAAGAAGGTAAGTAACATGCTTTGGAATTGTAAAGAATTTTGTTTTTTCCCTTTATTGTGATACTACTCAGGTTCCGCAACGGACTTTTCTAATTCTAAGCTAAATATAGAGAGAAAGAATATCAGTTTCTTCAAAATTCTATATTTTTCGCTGTCCGTAGACCTAAAAACATGACCGCTGTTGCTGATAATAGAATATATCCTGCCTCTAGTAAATTCCTAAGAAGTTGATTGGTTAAAAGACGTCACGTGCCGACCGTGTATATTTTATATCGGGTGACTGATTAATATACCGTCAGTGACCGCCACTGTACGTTTTTAAACATGTTTTTTGACAATGTACTGGACTCTCAGCAGGATATAAACATTACACAGTATGTAAGTGACCTAATATGGTATATACACGGTCAGTAAATTGAATATTGGGCTCGAGCTACGCTCTCGCCCAATATTATATTTACTGACCGTGTATATACCATATTAGGTCACTTACAGACTGTGTAATATATAATAAGGGTCAATTGCTCAAAAACCATTGAAGATTAAAAAAAAATATATATATGACATTACAGCAATCGATGGGGGTGTTAAGCGCGCAATAAAACCAGTTTATGTCTGTGTTTTTCTGTGTTGTCTTGTATATAACACTGTTTTTTTTAGTTTTGAATTTTTCACAGATGGAGAAGTAAAATGTACCATGGATTTAACTAACTATATGTACCGTTTTTATGCCATTTTGGGTATTCATTGTATTTTGATTGGTTTTGTCTTCGTGGGAGAAACTGGCATTTACCGATTAGTCACCCAACAAATCTCCCACAACCTCAGTTTTACTAAGTGTTGTGATAAACATTTTCACTGTTTTTTTAACTTATCGGTGGCAATTGCTGTTGAGTTGCTACTAGACACTACTGCAATGAAAGGGAGGTTTGCGCACCATTAACCCGGGTAAAACCACTATCTCTTTTGAAATTGAAATATCTGTGCCAAGACAGGACCATTGCGGTCGACAATTCTAGGTTTTCCACCTGATTTGTATTTATGCTTGGACTTTGGCGCTAGACGTATTTGTTCGGCAATTTTATTATTACCCCATCTGTAATTTTGAAAAAAAAAATCTGATAACCCATCTTTAAGTTTTGCCCTTTTCAGTAATTGTATTTGTTCTTTTTCGTCTAATATATTGAAAATGATAAAATATAGATATAGAATTTAAAAATGATCATGCATTTAAGACTTACATTTCCCGTGAATTTGGGGAAAATCTGATAATCCATATATCTTATGTTATACAAGATCCAAGATGGCCAGGAAGGTGGAACATATTTTAACACAGGATTCAAAGATTTTCTCTTCTGAACCGCTAGAATAATATTTATTATTTCAAACATAATAGTCCTTTGCTTTCCTTCTTCAAGGTTCGCAATTTTTATGATCCTACCCCATCAAAGATGCCCGCCCGTGGGAAGCATATGTAAATTTTGGTCCCTATGTTAAACGCATTAACAAATCTCTGAAACTGCCTGCTCGGTCAATTTAAACAATTTAAAATAATAGTTCTTTGTTTGTCCCCTTCGAAGGTGGTCATTTTGATGTCCCTATCTCATCCAAGATTGTCGCCAGTGGGAACAGTTAAACGTAGGGTCCTATGGGAAATGCATCTACTCCTCTGGATCAATTGCAGCATTTTTTTACCAAATTTATTGATCAAAGTCCTTGGATTATTCAATCAAAGTTTGTGATTTTTATGGTCGTATCTCATTCAAGGTGTCCAAAAGAGGAGAACGCATTTAATTGGTTATTTGTTCTTCTTCAGTGATATAAAGATCTTTGAGTTTATGTTCTTCCAAAATGTTTAGAATTACTCTGCACTGAAGAGACATAAGTTTCTGAATGACAATAGTTCGGTATTTAAGAAAAAATTCATGGCAGGTATATGGTTATTGGAAATTTAACCATGGGCTGGGCCTTTATATTGGAATTTACGAATATAAAGGCCAAGCCCGTGGTTAAATGACAATAACCATATACCTGCCATGAATTATTTCGATTCTAATATGACAGAAAATTGAATTTTCCGTTCTAAGGCGACCTCAGAGAAGACGGATTTCTCACTTTTGAGACACAGCAGTTCCTATTTTTAGCGGTGTGAGATTTCGTTGTCTTACACTAGTGCAAGACAAAAAAATCACGTGCAGTTTACCGGCAAATATCGTGTTTGCACATTAGGGTCTTATAGTCTACATCTGTCCTAATTAGTGGTCAAAAGTGTATTTAATCTACGTATTATAAAATTATTATATCATTTGAAGTAAAATTTCACAGGAAAATACGAGAAAAATCGTCTTTTAAAATATGGCGCGCTCGGGTATACATTCCTGATTTTATGACGTTGCAAAAAGGGACGTAACTCCTTGTGTAAACAGACAAAAAGGGGGCGACATTTTTGTGCGGATTTTAGTATATTTTAGGGTAAATACAGTGAGAAATAAAATCAAACACCAGTGGAAGTGCGAGACAGGAGAATCTCAGACACCCTCGGGTAAGATTTCAATCATCTCGGACTCAGCAAGCTTCGTCCGAGACTGGAAATCTTACCCTTGGGTGTCTGAGATTCTCCTGTCTCGCACTTCCCCTGGTGTTAGATTCTTAATTTCCCGATTCTATCGCTGTCTGTGTCTATGACGTCACAATACACAATCTGACGTTTTCAAACAGATTCAAGTTCAAAATCCAAATCGAAAGCAAAACATATTACACATTCATGTGTCTGAATAACACGATTAAGTTAGAAGATGTTCTTAACATTTATTGCCTTAGCAAACTAAGACAAACAAAGTTAAAATATGGTTGTTTTGCATAAAATAAAAGGGACAACAGGAAACACCTACAATGGCTGAAAATTATAATTACATGCCACAATCTGTTAGGGAACTACGCAGGAAAAACACAAATTAGACAAAAGACAAACGTAAACAACGATAGAAACTCGGGACAACCGGACTTGGTACCGGCACTAGCAAAAGCCAGCGGTAGGGTTTAACCGGTTTATGGGTGCCCAAACCTCCCTTTTATCTGTCAGGTTTCCCTATAGTTAAGAAAACATACGAATAAAACCCAATACAGGTAGACTACTAACCCCATGAAGGAGAAAATATGACTTATGGTAATTTTGAAAGATGGGTCAAGGGGTGCGTCCCTTTTACTCCTATTCGGACACCATTTGCGCATGTGCGAAATGTATGGTTATCGAGTATTATACTGGTTGACGATTAGTTAGAATTAGTAATTTAACATAGGACCCCATTGGAAATAAATTTGGAAATACATTTTATATTTTTTTCCTCTGGACGAACTTGAATCTAATTCGATCACAACATTCATTAAGTGGTCCCGTCTGTGATCTTGTATGTTCCAACCTAATCCAAGATGGCTGCCAGTCTTTGACTATCTTCTCAGAAACTATAACAGATTTGGAACTTATGTTTAGTATGCATTGTCACAATTTGAACTATACTGACTCGTGTGAGTCTCTTGTTTTCATTCATTCGGTATAAAGTTAACAGATACAAAATCGAAATAAAAAGATGGTTTCTTCATGACACATTTGATTACAAAAGATAACAAATGTGTTGCTTCAAAGACATATTTTAGCTGCGATCCATGTTGCTCAACATTTTTATTCTCTTCTTGTAACCCTGGTGCTTTCAGCTGGATAACCCTGAGCATCGCCCAAGTTGGCACCCCATGGCGGGTGGGGAGCAAGGGAGTGACCTTGATATAATTTTTGTCAAGAATACCGCTTAAGTGCACGCTAGGGGCCTTCTTGATCTCGCTTGAGGGGGTGAATATTGTTCACCTCTAGTTGAAGACCCTTAGGCGACATCAAGATGAAGACAGGAATAAAAGCCCTGTCCTTGATAAACTGGAGTTTTCTATGTATCGTGTGCGTTTTTGTCACATGTACGTTCACTCCATATCCTTTCATTTTTTCTTATTTTAGAAAATAACCGCTATTATAGACGACCATGGTGCAAATCTTAAGAGGGACAACGACATAAAAGATAAAAATGCTAATTCCAACATCTTTATTCATTTTTTCTTATTTTACAAACAATCTGTTCCATGTCAGACATTATTTGATAATAATTAACACTTCCAGTTTATAATAGCGGTTATTTTAGATACGAGGAAAATTTATTTTTTGTAGTAATTTAAGGACGAAGAAAAATTTAGCCAGTAATATCTTCAGGGGGTGTAATATGAAATCTGTATTACATAGGGTGAAATATGGATTTTGCAAAATGGCGACTGATGATTTTCCAATTCATGGAATAAACAGAGATTCACACATTTCAGTATAATTTTACCGACTCAAGTTATAAATCAATTTATTTATTTGGCGGTACCAAGCAGGATTTTTAGTGTACACACATCACTTCTTATTTTTATGTAGTTGTTCTAGTTTATGACCCGCGTTGTTATGAAATGGTTTTGTGAAGAAAAAAATAACCAATGTTAGCAAAGATTAAGCAAGAAGTTCACCTTGAATCAATTTTCAGCTATTCCAGGACACTTTACTAGTCCTTCAACATAGTACCTCGGGTGGCGACATTTTACGTTTTTTGTTGTTTAAAACGTTTATCTTTATTGCTTTTGCTATTTATTATTTTCTTTTTATTTTTAATCTCTTTTTATTGATTGGCTGCCTTTCGATAAAAAATACATATCAGCATATGAACATTAAAAATGGAATTATAATGCGAAATCATATGTTATAGGACTAAGACACCTTACCAAATACTAAGTATAAGCGTTGACATTAAATATGATAAAGGAAGGAAATGGGGTAAATGTCAAGAAGACAACATCCCATATCTAGGTTAAAACGACTCAAAACAAAGCATCTAGGGATCACCGTACGGTCTTCAAGACAGTGAGGAACCTCACACCATATAGCAAGCCCTAAATGGCCCACAAAAAAGGTAAAAAAGTTGAATAAATCAATGGAAACAAACCACATCCAATAACCCGAATATCAAGAAGCTAAAATTTTATATGACGACAGGGACAAGCCAATTACCAACATATTCCTGACCTGGGACCAGCGCAAAAATTGCGGTGGGGTTAAACTCGTTCTCCTGGATCCAAACCCTGTTGTAAAAAATGTAAGGATTTCTCACTCACACGGATAAGCTATGACGAAACCACAGTCTCATTTGCAAGATCTTGTATAAAAATATTGCAAAGCAATTTACTAACAAATTTCAGTACAAATGTGTTAACAGTTAATGGTAGGGGATACGATCCCATGAATTTTTTGCCTGCTTGAATGAGAAACACCAAACAAGAGTGAGGGTGTTGAAAAGTAAATCGCACACGAAAGAAAAAATGAGGAGGCAGAATCTTCTTCCTGGCTATACTCATAAGTGGACATTTTATTGTTTCATTTTAGCAAATAGCAAGTGATCTACAATGAATTTGTCAAGCACATAAATACAAATTACCGATGTTTCTGTGAAATTAGAAATGATGTCCCAAAATTAAACCAAAATTCTCCCTTTGAAACATTTCCATTGAAAACAACATTGACTAAATTACGCATGTTTTACAGTTGAATAATTTTGTTTCACATGATTTCATTTTATATGAAATAAAGAAGCCTGAGTAAATCTGATCAATTGATGAATTATATGATAAATAGTTTTTGATGTTGCATTTTTCATATCATATCCCATATCATCCCCCGACCCATTTTAGCCCTTAGGCCTTCGGCCCTCGGGTTAATATGAATGTCTCGGGATGATATGGGGTATGATATGAAAATGCCATATTACAATCTCTATTTATTTTGCATGCTGAAAATTTATGTCTTTCATCATATAGATATTATTCTGTATTGTGCATATTAAAATTCAGTGAAATCAAAATCATTTCTACAGTCACGTTGATTTTTAATATACGACTAATAAAAAACTAAAGATACTGTAAACCCTATCTCTGCATATAGCCATTTTCTCTTCAGTCTAGATTCAATCAAATTTTTTGGAAGACCACAAACCTAAACTTTGAAAAATGTGAGAGAGATTAAATAACAAAAAAAGTGATGAAGATGAATGAATTACAGCACACTGATACTATTCTTTGTGTAAAAAGGATTACCTAAGTCGACTGAATTGTACAAATTAGCAGTTGAAAAACTGAAAATACCTTTGAGTATTGAAATAGACATTGATCTATGTAATTATGGAAAAATAATTTTCATTTTTCTCCCTCTTTGATTTTATTTTCACATGGGTTGTCGACATGACTATTGTAGTTGCGATATTTTATTTTGTGTAATGTAAAATATTTTAGGTATCTCTTTGACAGATGAAATGACTGAAATGACAACAAATTATGATGCACGTTAGTATTAATATTAATATTGTTACTTGACACATCCTATTGTATAAGCATATATAACTTGGGTATGTATTTAATTTTTTTTTTTTCGCATTTCATGTATATTATACAATTATGGCAAGAGATCAATATGGGGTTTAACGGAGCAATAAAGTAATATTGAACAAGGATTTACCCGAGTTCAATATTATCTATTGCGCTCCGTTAAACCCCATATCGATCAAGTATAGAAGTGTCAAAATTGTTTTATTATATTTAATTGACATGGCTTAAGTCACTGGTGTCAAACATCAGGGTTTGGTATATCAGGATTAACTGTGCAATATTATGTTTTATTGAGCAGGCATGTTTCTTTACTTTATACATAAAAATAAAAGTACAAATATAATAATAAAATTAAGTGTTTTATTCATAAAAACACGATATTATTATTGCTGATAAAAAATAGCATATCATTTGTAAAAATTTAAAACCATGCATTCTACTCGTTTTACAAAGTAATTATTGGGCTAAACGATTGAATAAAAAATGAATGGGTATGAAGGAAATGTCTATGAGACAATTTCTCTACAAATACATGATAGAATAAAGCAAAGAAAAAACGCCTTTATTATTGTTCCTCATTTTGAAGTCACAATGAGCTTTGCTCATGTCTCTTACTAAGTTCAAGACGGCCCCTGGCACCAGTTTGCACGGAATTCTTTTTTCGAAAAACGCTTAATCCATTTCTTTTCTAGTGATAGATGCGGGATCTACAACAAACATAAATTCAACTGGCAAAATGCTTTTACAATCACTTTCATTCGTTGCCCGACAAAAGCGCTAGTGTCTGAAGTCTGTGTGTTTATGCCTTATTTGTTAATTAGACTACAAAACAATATCAACTGCTATCATAGATTTTTTTCATAAAGGGGGAACCATCACATAAAGTAAGTGAGAACCGAACCGTCAATCAAAAGAACGTACAATCCATGGGGCAATCATTGTCATGAATACTCGGGTTTATTTTTACAATGAACTGCAAGTAAACTCAACGTGTTTTGATGTATCCGTCAACATAGAGAGAGAAAGAGAGAGAGAGAGAGAGAGAGAGAGAGAGAGAGAGAAAACAATCTACATTTCAAAAATTCTTTTAAACAGCTACAAAAACAGCGAAATAATTAATATACGATCTAGATTTCTGTAACTGCATTCGAAAGCAGGAAAACTCGATCCAACGCCAACTCGCCCCTGTCCGAGTTGTCCCTAGTTTCTACCAACTCGTCCCAATCGATAACTGAATTCAGGCCATACGGCTCATAAAAAATATTGCAATTAGAGTTAACATATGTTTATTTCGCTGAACTTGATTACTCTTTATTTAGGGGCCGACTATGACCTGCCGTTGGGTGTGGGGTTTCCTCACCGTTCATTGAAGATCTTATGGTGGCTTTGAGTTGTTACTACTCCCCTTCGGGTCGTTGCCTCTTTGACACATTTCCCGTTTCCCTTCTTTTTTTCTATACGTGTTATGGTATCCTGTTCATTTACTCCATATCCTTTCGTAAAATATTTAAATACCAACTCGTCCCATCAGATATTCAAACCCGCCCAATTAAATAAGCTCGTTTCATCCTCGAAGTTCCAACTTCAGTGTTTATTTGAAAAAAAAAAAACAATTCATCAGGTATTGAGTTATCTGTTTTTAGACGTTGAAATAGCGTGTTTTTTCGTAATTACGTTGGTTGTCTGTACGGGTAAAGGGTTAGATATAAGATAGTGACTTCCTGAATTTATTATAATTTGGAAGTCAGCTTTTATGCCGAAGGTCACATCTTGGTCTTCCCAGTACTTGTCTAAATAGGATTTAAAACTGCTCACATCTTTTGCCTCCATCAGAGATTGTGGCAGATTGTTCCACATTTCTACTACTCTGTAGGTGAAGGAGTATTTTCTCAAATTTGTTTTGCTAAATTTCTTCGTAATCTAAATCAAATATACTTTTGTTACTTCTTAGTCATACACTCCAATTATAATTTTGAAGGTTTCAATCATATCATCCTATAGTCGTCTGTCTTTTAAGGTTGGCATATTAAGTTTTCTAAGTCTATCTTGGTAATCCAAGTTTTTAGAGATGGAATTTGTTTGGTTGCCCCCTCTTTACATTTTTATAATGTCTACGTTTTCAGCTTTGTATGGGGATCAAACCGCTGAAGCATACTCTAGGTGAGGTCTATCTTAAGCTTGGAATAAGTATCTAAAATTATGTTCATCAAGATAGGTGAATGTTCTTCTAATCAGGTCCATTATGCTTTTAGCTTTGTCAATTTTTAGTTGTATATGTTCTGATTATCGACAAATACACCTATATCTACGTGCTGCAGTTTAACCTGATTACCTGAGTCGTCATAGAGATGATTCTCATGAGTTGCCTCCCTTTCTCTCCTATTTGCTACTTTTAGTACTTTGCATTTATTGGGGTAAAACTTTCGTAACCACTTGTGTGACCATTCTTGGAGACTGTCAAGGTCATGTTGTAGTCTTGTCACATCTGTACTAGTTTTTATTTCTTTATATATTTTTGTGTATCATCTGCAAAGAGGTATGCTGCTGACTACACTATTTCTTTCCGCATATTATTCATGCACATGACAAATAGTATTTGCCCAGGACACTGCCCAAGGGTATACCACTAGTCACTTCATGTCTTGTTACTTCCTCTCCGTTGATTGAAATTACTTGTTTTCTATTGGTCAGAAAACCTTTGACCCAATTTATTGTTGATTTACCATGCCATCCTCATTTTCTTGATACTATAAGATGCCCACGAAATTGCTGGAAAATTTTAATAATTCTGATAGAGTAAGGTGATAACTTGTAGTGCCTAAACATATAAAAAAATCGAAAGGCATCTTTCTCTTGTAGTCCTTGATTCTGTGCATGAATTTCATATGAATAAATCAAGGCATAATTATGTTCTCCTTCGACAAAGAAGTGATCACAGCTAGACGGGCTGATGGATGGACTATTCTAAAATATTACCGGAGTTCCCTAAACAGAAAGCAGATGAGCTTCAGACCTGAGATCAAATCACACAGTATGGGACCTGGATCATGCTTGATGCTGCACATCAAACACTAAGAAATTTGTGATAAGTATATGAAGTTGTTTGGAAAACTGTTACAAAAATATTTTTCCCGCCTTCGACATTCACCTGATGCTGCATAACAAAAAATATGATAAGTAGCTGCCGAGAAAAAATTTTCTTTCACTTCAATTTGGAACCACTCTTTTCAAATTGCCTTGATCGGCGCGAGAAGAGAGGCAACAGACCTGATATCAAATCCGACGGTATATGCTGCATACCAAAGTATAAAAAGACTGTGATAAATACATGTAGATGCAGAGAAAATGTTTCAAAGATATTATCCCCGCTTCAACATTCACCATAATGTTGCATACGAAATAACTTTTTTTTGTTTTGGCCTTATTTTTTGTTTGTTATTTCGTGCTTATGTTCTATTGTAAATGTGGTAACAGAATTTAAATCGAATCCTTGATATTTGTTCTTTAGTTTTGTTAATTCCTTTTTATTATTTTATATTTTTTGCCATTAATGAGGTGCCAGGGCAGGGGATGGGTGCACCGGCCAATGTACATTCACATTACAGCAAATTATAATTACGCTATTTTTAGCACTAACAAAATATTATTATTGAGCATACGTCAAAGCCTATGTAGCAGGAGGGGGCAGTGATAAAACCAGATTTTACCTCCCGGGACATGTGGTGGCCAATACTTTGCCTCAGATTGGAATACAAAGGATACCTGCTGTCAGATCATGGCTGAACAAAAACACAATCCCAAACAGTTCAAATAAAAATGCGAAAAAAGTTGCATTTGCCAAAAATACTCGGGTAGAATCGATAGCGTGTCATTCGTATCAGTATAATTTAGACTGAATTTTGAATGGAAATAGAGTAACTGTCATGAGTGTCTAAAGCTTTTGTAGCTCTGGCCTAAATATAGAACTCTGCCAAAAACTTCAGCTTTACGTATATCGGTTTCAGCCACATCAAATTCTCCCTTCTCATTTTTTGTTTTTGAGTTCTCAAATTCCAGACTTTGTCTTTCTTTAGCATATTGCCAGAACTTTTTTGGGGTTACTCTTTGCACTCTCTGATATCTCTCTTTCCATATTAAGCATTGCCTTTCTTACCATTGATTTAATCTTGATCCTTGATTATACAAATTCTCTTTACTTTTAAGGTAGTTCGATCCTAATAAAAATATCAAAAAGAATTTTTTTCTTTTAAGATATTTTGTAGGTCTTAACCTATATGTTCCAAAAATAAAATGAAAATGATGTGTCACCGATCATCTTTTCCTGTTATCTGGCTTTGAAAATCAGAAAATCAGACGAAATTCAGTATTTTTCAGCAATATTCACAAAGAATATATAGGGAACTATGAGAACATGCTTATTGTTTATCTTTCATATTAAATAAATATCATATAGACTTTTTTATTTTTTGATATTTAAGAGATATACACTTAAGCTTTCTTTTACGCTCAAAAATCTATATGTCACCGTTTGATTAAGGGAGTAATTTTATATAGTTTACGAAATAGACAATTTTAACGGGAAAGGGGAGCTAATTGGAGGGAAAGTGTATGTCAATCTATTATGACGTCACAATGAATATGCCAATACAGGAATATTCCGGCTTGAAAATCAAGTCAATTCCGAATCCCACTCGTGTTACACAAATGCGCCAATCGAATGCGCTGTGTATTAGTGTCGATCTACCTTAAGAAACCCTACTCAACATGAATTTGGTCCAACATCTATGCTGATATTTAATCTCTTTGTTTTCTCATCTAATGACAAATACTTATACTTTCTAGCCTTGCTCCTGCTTAACTCTGTAAGGAATATATCCAGTTGCACATCAGGGTCTTGATCCGTCGGCCAAGAAGCCGCTTCAGAAACTAAAGCATTGTGGGTAGAGCGTACACCAAAATACGTTGATTGGTCAAGAACGGAAATAACGTAACGTCATTGGTCGGAAATCGATTGTTCGTACACTAAAATTTCAAATACAATCACAGTACCCACAATTCCTTAGTTTCTGGAACGGCGAATTATTTTAATTCAAATTTAATTCCTTTGCCAATGTCTGTCTAGTTTCCCTTGTGAAAGTTCCATCCATAATTAGTAGGTATGTGATTTCTATCATACCATAAGCCTTTCGTTTAATAGATCCACATTCTCAATATTGTTAGTGGGGATCTTACAAATACATGTCACAAGTAATTCATCTTTACCTTCCAGTTTTATTTTCGTCCAGATACCTTCTTTGTAATCATTAATTATATCAATCTCTTCTGCTTTTAGCATTTCATTTATATACAAGGCTACTCCTCTATTGCTATGTAAACCTTCATTTATAAATAAATTATAACCTTCAATTTGTAGCTCAGCCTTACCCGGAAGAAATACAGCTTTTTAGAATACACCTCTGTTGTGCTTACAATGTGAATTTTGAACTTTTGTTTTTTTTTTGACTCGGACAACTTGTTGAATACATTAAAATCACTTAACTTATATACATCATTCTTGTTTTCTTTTTTTTGTAATTCTTTATTTTTGCAATTTGGTACATTACATCAATGTACGTAAACACATTAATGAAGACAAAACATTACAAATGATGATACAAAATACATACAAACAGATATAAAACAATATTTCACAGGGGACTGCGACGCCTGGAGAAACCTATAACAATATACAGTTATTGACTGGGTCCGAAAACAACAGCTGTTTTGTTTGACCCGAGGACTGAACTGTTGCACGAAGCAAAAGGCTGAGTGCAACAACGGCAGTAGAATACCGAAGGAACAAGGGAAGCGATGACTACAAAAATCGAAGTCCAAAGACATGGCAGAAACGGTAACAGATAAAAACAAAGACAAAACAAGGACGTGAGACAGCTACAATGCACGGAAATAAAAAGATAACATTAAGAACTAAGGCACTCATAGTGTGAACTCCCATGAAAACCGGGAGTGACATCAGGTGCTCCGGAAGGGTAAGCATGTCCTGCCCCGCTAGCGACACCCGTCACACTATCATTAAGTCATAAAGTGTTTTGAAAGGTCTGTTTGGTAGCGGATTGTTTAATGTCATTTTCTAACCCTTGGACAAAAACCAATGTGATCCATGATACATGCTACTTCTCTAACCCTCAAACAGTATCATGGTGAAATTTGGAAAAGCTTTTTGTAAATCTCTATAGTATGAAAACAATCACAAGGACAAATCGGTAGTACAAACATCACTCACGAAGACAAAACTAAAAAGTTACATTATGATATACAAGACAACACGAAAAACGAAAGCACTGACAGTGTGAACTCCCATCAAAACCGGGAGTGACATCAGGTGCTCCGGATGGGTAAGCATGTCCTGCTCCGCTAGCGGCACCCGTCACACTATCAGTGAGTCAATCTGGGGTTGAGTCAAATCCGGTTATGTCAAATCCGTGAAGACGTGAAATTTAGCTGAAAATGTCCGTTTTCATTTGGGACACAGACACGTCATATCTGTCAATGATGTCATGGTGACGGCCATAGAATTTCTGAAGGGATGAAAGTAACAAAGGCTGAACAAATCCCTGCCTAAGCAGCTTTTGGGACAGTGTTTTTGCTCTAACTAAAAAGTCACTGTATAAACTGCATGCCCGACAGTAACGAATCAACTGTGAAATGTACACTCCATAGGCTGGAGAGGCAGGTATATTGCTGCTCAGAAAGGGAAAGTTCACAATTGGGAAGTTAAAATCATCACGTTTGTCATACAGCTTAGATTTCAAACGTCCCTTTTCGTCAATGTAAATTAAAAGATCTAAATACGAAGCTGAAGTAGGTGTATCGGTAGTCTCTTTAATTTCAAGCTCATTGGGATAGATCTGGTGTAAATACTCCTTGAATTTTGGATTATTAAGAGAAAGTACATCGTCTATGTAGCGGAAGCTGAAATTGAAAAAGCTGCAACAGTTTAGTCAGAGGGTCAAACAAAACAGCTGTTGTTTGAGGACCCAGTCTATAACTGTATATTGTTATAGGTTTCTCCAGCCGTCGCAGTCCCCTGTGAAATATTGTTTTATAACTGTTTTGTTATACCTTTTCATGTTCAATGAATACGCTCCATTCAAGACTGAAAACTGTTGACTGGTCAACAGATCGTTTTTTGGTTTGAGAAATAAAACAGACAAATTGTCGATATTTTTCCCCAATGCATTTATATAAGGAAAATATTATAAGGTATAACAATGCATATTCTTGTAGTCTACAAGACGTTTCTGGTCGTGGTTGTTTCAATAGATGTCACAACGTCGAAAGTCGAATGTCCGGAGAGGGAACTACAGATACAAAATTGCAGATTAAAAAGTCTATAAGTCTGATTTTCTGACGTATATGAATAAAGGCTCATCAAAGGAATGTACAAACTGTATATCTTTAATTTTTTCTTAAATTTGAAACCTAACTCGCCCTTAAATTCAAATGACATGTTTTTGTGTCCCTGGTGTCAATTGCTAAACAAAAAAAAACAAAACAAAAAAAAACAGAACAAAACAAACACAAAAAGCAAAAAAAAAACTAAAACAAACAAACAAATAAAAAAAGAAAAACGGAAACTACAAATATTTCAGTGCGCCGATATTGTAATATTTCTAGATTTTTTCACTTCTTTAGTGTCAACTGTTTTATTTAATACATTTATTGTAATTTTAGAATCCACGAGATTATCAATTAAACCTCAATTATCATCAGAGGGAAAAACAGAGACAAAGGAAGGTATTTGTCGAATTTTCCAAACAATAGGGTCTGTTAGTCTCGTCATGTGACCCCCGAAAATTCAAGATAAAATTGCAATTCTAAAACGTTTCCCTCCAAAACATTACGTTGCAACATTGTAACGCCAAAATTTGTGATTGAAACGTCATATGTTTTTGATGAAAATGCAACTTCTGAGTACAATAAATGTTCCGAAATTAAACGAGACTTGCAGACCCTATTAACCAAACCATTGTAGCATTATTCCTTGTCATGTTTCACAATGTCCTTGTTTCCTATCACTAGCAGATATGTAATGATCTTGTTTGGCCATTTTAATCTGATCACGATCTTGACAGGCTTAACATAATTTTGTTAAAACAATGAAATTCGTTTCATATTTCCAGATTATTGCTTTCAGGAACGATCAACACCTGCTCAGTTTATCAAGATCAAACAAAATAATGCAGTCAGATTTAAAATTGTCTCGATCAAACAAGATGAAATCGAGATCTTGTTTGATCTAAACAAACTGAATTTGTCTTGATCATGTTGATCATTCCTGAACGCAATTAAAAAATGGATCTTATTTGACCTTTAACTATCTTAACACGTCTTGTTCGTCCTTAGAATAAATTATCCTAAAAACTAACTTAAAATTTTACACTGTCTTAACAAAGATCTGTTAAGCCAGTCAAGATCGTGATAAGATAAAATTGGCCAAGCAAGATCATAACATATCTGCTAAAAAAACAAAAAAACAAAATATAATGGCAAAGTGTGTGGTCACCAGGTTTTATAATGAAACTTTGCCAACAATAAGTTGTCCCATCATTGTCTTTTCGTTTGCACTTAATTTGAAGGAATAATTACAGCTTAATAAGAGCAATACAGATAATTTGATAAGAAATAGTACAAGTTTATAAGTAAGTACGAACATTTATAATCACTTCGTGCTACGTACTCAGAGATAAATCAGTGTTATTACTACTACTAGGCCTGCACCAAAAGTCGCAATGTTCTCGAAACGACAATCTGTTTGGTTATGAATGAAATATGGATTTCGATTTAAAACATTTTGGCATAAATAAATCAATAAAATAATAGCTGGGCTTACAATTTTAAATTGCTTAAATTTGACTGGAGCTTTCGTAAGATAATATGTTTTATAGTAACCTCGGTATTTTGTTATTGTTACCACTGGGCCGATGCCACTACTGGTGGACTGTTAGTCCCCGAGGGTTTTCACAAACCCAGAAACCAGTACTTCGGTGCTGGCTCGAAAGCCGATTTTATTTGAAAATTTGCAATATCTAAATTAAACATTTTTTTTAATCATAAGGAATATCTCCCTCTTGCACAGTTCTGTCCTTAGCTGATTTGGGCTTTCCAATTTAGATCCTGTTGGTAATTTGTTCTCTATCAGCTTTTACAAATATTTCGGTTCATGTATTTCCAATGTTTTGATATAATCTGCACTGATGAGACATAAGTTGTCGAAATGCGCATATGCAGAAACTAAATTCATAGTAACCTCGGAATTTTGTTATTGTTAACGCTGGGCCGATGCCACTGCTGGTGGACTGTTAGTCCCGAGGGTATCCACCAACCCAATAGCCAGTACTTCGGTGCTGGCCCGAAAACCGATTTTATTTGAAAATTTGCAATATCTTAATTAAAGAAAATTTTGTTAAAACCTAATGAGCATCTCCCTCTTGCACAGCTCTGTCCTTAGCTGATTTTGGCTTTACTATTTAGATCCTGTTTGGTAATTTGTTCTCTATCAGCTTTTACAAATATTTCGGTTCATGAATTCCCAAATGTTTTGATATGATCTGCACTTATGAGACATAAGTTGTCGAAATCTGTATATTCAGAAACTAAATTCATAGAAACCTCGGTATTTTTGTTATGTAAAGCATGTCCGTCTGATATATTCTTTTCAATACTGTGAATGTTCTATTATTCGTGGGGTGCAATTTTCGTGGATTTAGTTGCTGACCGAAACGACGGAACTAAAATCCAAAGAAAACTCCAATTTGTACTTAAATTACGATAGCAAACATTGAAATCGAAGCGGTGAGATTTCGCAAAACTACTTAACTTAAATCTGAAACCAACGATTAAAAGGCCTTTTGCATTATTTGATGTAATTTATTGTGCATGATTATACTAAATCATTTGGCATCTTTATTTTGAATGCAAGATTGAACTGCAGTCTCAATCCTAAGACTATGTTGATGTGATGCAAAAAATGTTTACGTTTTCAATTACATGAAAGAACGGTACCTAGTCCGGATATCCAGATCCAGGATATCCTATCGTTTTCTACGTTTTTTGTCTTATTGTTGTTTCTTGTGCAATTCTGAGGGAGATTGTGGCATGATTTTGTAATTTTCGGTCATTGTAGGTGTTTCCTGTAATCTTCTACACAAAATCAATTGCAATAAATTTATCGCTATTTATCGCTTCAATGGTTGACATATTCTAGCGACAAAGATCTGGAAAAAAAGCGATATTGAATAACAAAATACCGAAGTTACTGTAAATTTAATTTCTCCATATGCGCATTTCGACAACTTATGTCTCATCAGTGCAGATCAAATCAAAACATTTGGAAATCCATTAACCAAAATATGTGTAAAAGCTGAAAGACAACGAATTACCAATAGGATTTAAAAAGGAAAATCAAAATCATCTTAGGACAGAGCTTTGCGGGAGGGAGATACACTTTTGAAATGCAAAAGTAATTTAAAAACTTTAAAATTTTCATGTTACTGCATATCAACGAAAATTTTAATCCGAATACTTTTTTTCTTAACAGCCCTTGTAAACCTACAAATAGCAATGAACGACAGACCTATCTGTAGAATACTCGCCATTAAGTCACACATCAAACTCATTTAGAAGACAAAATTCAGAAAAAATCAAATGTCACTAAACAAACAGTTTGTTTTATGGAACGTTGTTCTATAATTGGTAAGTACTTATGTTTATTTGTAGGGCTTATTTTTGTCGTGATTTCATCTGTTGTTGGAGCTCTGACAAGTGGAATCATCTTATACATAATATCTACAAGAATCCAAATGGTTGTTGATACTATAAGATCTGTAAGTATTGAAAATTTATCGTACACATATATGAAAATATCAAGAGGCTATCACCTGAACCAGGAATGAAATAGATAGTTGAATGTGTCATTCTTTCCCTCTACAACTAAAGTTTGTTTTCCTCTATCGGATTTGACTTTACCACTGGAGTTGACATGTTCAACACGGCGGATGTCTTTTAAGAAGCAGCAGATCTCACCCATGGTTTTTATTGGTTCCGTGTTGTTCATCTGTATGTGTGTCTTCATAGTTCTTTCTTGTCCCGTGATCAAAGGGTTTCCCTGCTTCTTAGTGTTTCCGATGTTGCCTTTGTACTTGGATTGTTCTTTCTTTTGACTGACGGTTCGGTTCTCACTTACTTCAAAAACGTCCAATGTCTTCTTTAGATCACTTTGGATTTGTTGCAGACAAACAAGAGACAAATTTTAGACCTCCATACATTTTGTTTTCATTAATAGTGTATAAGTTTATATCATTTTCAAGGTTATGCAGTCTGTATCACCTAGATAGACTTGACCGCTATATAGATAATAGGTACAAGTGATATCATGTCTAAAATGCTAACTAAAATGTTATTGCTGTTTTCATGATAAAGGCACGAGCATGACAAAATAATGTATAAGATTATGGTGAATGAAAGGATATGGAGTAACTGCACATGAGACAAAGTCTACAAATACATGGTAAAAACAGGCAAAGGAACAACGTTATATATTGTATACAATACAAATTAATACATAAGTCTTTTTTTCATTACTTTGTAGAGAAAGGTACTAGAAAGTCAAATAGAGATTTCATTGAATGAATTGTTCTCCCATGATTTTGAGAATTCAGACATCAATGCTAAATGCACAAACATACCACCTGTATCATACCAGGAGACCATATTCTAGAGTCTAGAGGTGAGCTGTAGAGTCAGTATACGAGTTTCTTCCATTTCATATCATGACATTAATTTGGTATAATTGATTAGTCTTTAGTCTTCATGTTTTTTAACTTCATTGTAAGGGTATACTCGTCTTGATAAGTTGGACTTTTTTCTTGTTTGATTTTTACTGTGAGTCTTTTTTGTGTATTTATTTTTTAGCCATACACCACACATAGGGGAGGGTTTGGAGCCAAGAAAACGAGTTTAACAATATCTCAATTTTTGCGCCTGTCCCAAGTCAGGAATATGTTGGTCATTTGCTTGTCCTTGTCTTCTTATAAAATTTTAATTTCTTGATATTTGGGTTATTGGATGTGGTTTGTTCCCATTGATTTATTCACTTTTTTTCATTTTTGGTGCCATTTAGAGCTTGCTATATGGTGTGAGGTTCCTCATTGTGTTAAAGACCGTACAGTAACCCCTTGATGCTTTGTTTTGGGGTCGTTTTAACCTGGATATGGGATGTTGTCTCCTTGACATTTACCCCGTTTCCTTTCTTTTTCATATCTGTACAATACTGGAAAATGAAAAAATATACTACAGGCTTCTTTGTATCATTTTCATTTCATGTCGAAATGCGCAAATGCAGAATATAAACTCACCTAACTTCGGTATTTTGTAATTTGTTATACCACTGGGTCGATGCCTCTGCTGGTGGATTGCAAGTCCCCGATGGTATTCACCAGCCAAGTAGCCAGTACTTCGTTGCTGACCCGAAAGCCGATTTTATTTGGAACCTTGCAATAACTTAATTTTTGTAAATTTTGTTGAAAACTGAGGAGTATCTCCCTCATGCAAAGCTCTGTCCTTAGCTGATTTTGGCTTTACATTTAGATCATATTGGTTATTTGTTCTCTACCAGTTTTTAAACATTTTTGAGTTTATTGTCTTCCAAATGTTTAGATTTTATCTGCACTGAAGAGACATCAATTGTCGAAATGCGCATGTGCAGCATATAAATTCACATTAACTTCGATATTTTTTAATTATCTCTTTACTTGACCTGTTTTGGATTTAACAATCTGAAATTGTCGTAGTTCGATCCTAATAAAAATTTCAGACAGAATTTTTTCTTTTAAGATATTTTGTAGGTCTTACCCTATGTATTCAAAAAATAAAATAAAAATGATATGTCACCGATCATCTTTTCCCGTTATCTGGCTTGGAAATTAGGCCAAATTCAGTATTTTTCAGCAATATTTACAAAGAATATATAGGGAACTGTGATAACATGCATATTGTTTATCTTTCATATAAAATAAATATCAGATAGATTTTTTTTATTTTTTGATATTTCAGAGATATACATTTAAGCTATCTGTTACGCTGAAAAAAATCTATATGTAACGGTTCGATTAAGAGAGATATTTTATATAGTTTACGAAATAGACAATATTTACGGGAAAAGGGAGCTAATTCGCGGGAAAGTGTATGTCAATCTGTTATGAAGTCACAGTGAATGGGCCAATACAGGAATATTCCGGTTTGAAAATCGAGTCAATTCCGCATCCGACTCATGTTTCGCAAATGCGCCAATCGAATGCGTCGTGTATTAGTGTCGAACTACCTTAAAGAAATTAAATTTAAAATTCAGGAAACCATTGATGCAATACTATCAGCGGCATACCCAAAGATGAACCTCTTTATTGATAATTCTTTACACCAAAGAAATACAACAAGCTTGAAGATTTGTTCTCTCTGATAGTAAAGTTGTTGTTTTTGAGCAGTCATATACCTAAAGACAACCATGAGCCCCAATTCAAAAAGCATATTCGATGATCCCGAGGTAGAAAAAACATTGTCCTTCCTCCATGACAATTATGTCATCGTACCAGCCGACAAGGCCCAAAACAACATCACATTTATCTGCAAAAGACACTACATTGACTGCTTAATGAAGGAGATGGGCATTGACAATTCATTTGGCAATCCCACATACAAACTCTCCATCATACCAAGGGATGATATACTTAAAAATCACAAATCAGTATTGTCTTCCTTTGGTATCAGTTTGAGTGAAGAGAACAACAATCTGCCTTGTATCTACTGGGTATCCAAATTACATAAATGCCCTTACAAACAGAGATACACCCATAACCAAGAAAGACATGGATGTAGCGTTGCTTGACAATTAGCAAAGAATTCCGCTTAAACCGGTGCTAGGGGCCGTCTTGAACTTACTATGAGGTATGAGCAAAGCTCATTGTTGAAGGCCTCATGGTGACTTCAAGATGAAGAAGAACAATAAAAGCGTTGTTCCTTTGCTTGTTTTTTACCATGTATTTGTAGAGACTTTGTCTCATGTCCATTTACTCCATATCCTTTTATTCACCATACATTGCTGGGTCTGCCAAATGCACAACAAAACCTCTTTCTAAGCTCCTCACTTCATTACTTACTGCAGTCAAAGATGGCCTAAAGATATATAGTGATAAAGTATACTCAACAAGTGGAGTGAATCAGATGTGGATTCTCAAAAACTCAAAAGACTTATTAGAATATCTATCTTCAACTGATCTCAACCACTGCAACAGTGTCAAAACTTTTGATTTTTCTACTCTCTATACTACTCTTCCACACGATAAGCTAAAGTCAGAACTCCGGGATTTAATACATCAGTCTTTCTATACTAAAAAGGGTGAAAGAAGATATTCATATTTAGTTATAGGTAAAGATGGGGCCTATTTTGTTAAACATCACACTTATTCACACAAAAAGTATATAGAGGAGGATGTCATTGCAATGCTGGAATTCTTGATTGATAACATATTTGTAGAATTTGGAGGGCAAGTTTTCCAGCAGACAATAGGAATACCTATGGGGACTAATTGTGCGCCACTTTTAGCAGATTTGTTTCTTTATTCGTATGAAGCCAGGTTCATACAAGGGCTAGTTCAGAAAAAAGATAATAAGCTAGCCAAATCATTTAATTTCAGTTTCCGTTATATAGATGATGTTCTTTCATTGAACAATCCTCAATTCAAGGATAACCTTCATCTTATATACCCAAATGAACTCGAAATTAAAGAGACAACTGATACACCATCATCAGCATCATACCTTGACCTGTACCTCTGCATTGACAGCTCTGGACGTCTAAAAACAAAACTTTACGACAAGCGTGATGATTTCGACTTTCCGATAGTAAACTTCCCGTATTTGAGCAGTAATATTACCACTTCTCCGGCATATGGCGTGTACATTTCACAACTCATTCGCTATTGCCGTGCCTGTAGTTTGTACAGCGATTTTGTCAACAGAGCGAAATTACTGTCTCAAAAACTTATACATCAAGGGTGTGTTCAGTCGCTGTTGCAATTGTCACTGCAGAGGTTTTGCGGTCGTCGCCACGTTTTGACAGACCATTGCAGTGTTTCTGTTTCACAAATGATAACAGATGTCTTTGGGTAGATCCGGAGTTAGTTACCGGACTGGCTGACGCCGACTTTGACAAAACCGGACTTTTCACTGGCAGTGTGACGGGTGCCACGCGTGGAGCAGATCATGCTTACCCTTCCAGAACACCTGATGATACTCCCGGTTTTCAGTGGGAGTTCACACTGTCAGTTGCTTTAGTTATTTGTGTTGTCTTGTATAGCACATTTGTCAGTTTTTAGTTTTGTCTTCGTTGCTATGTTTGTGAAACCCATTTGTCCTTGTTATTGTCCGACCACTTAATACACTCACAGAAACTTTTTAAACTTTCACCTTGGTACTGTTTAAGGGTTAGAGAAGTAATACGTACCAAGGATTTTAGTTGGTTTTGTCTAAGGGTTAGAAAATGATAATTACCAATCAGTCATCAAACAGATCTTTCAATACTATATTCTAGCTGGCTGTGTGACGGGTGCCATGCGTGGAGCAGATCATGCTTACCCTTCCGGAGCACCTGATGATACCTCAGTTTTATAGGGGTTCACACTGCTAGTGCTTTAGTTTTGTATCGTTCTTGTTCATTTTTTGTTTATTTGTTTTGTCTTTGTCATACCGTCTCAATTCGTGTTGCTGTGAATTGCCGTGATTTTGGATTTATGATTTTAGAATTTCCGCTTTCCTCGTTCTTGCTTCGGTATTCGTTTGCCGATGTATATCCACATCCTCGGCATATGGCATATTCATTTAAAAATCATTTACTGATTATCTGAGTACCTAAAGAATTGATGCTAATAGTTTTGAAGATGTGAAACAATAATGAGGATGGATTCATTTAAAGTTTTTTCTTTTTTTTTTGCATTGATAAACGGTAAAAAAATTATTGTTTCTTCAATGAGAGATAAACTGAAAATTTCTATGTTCGGAGACAATTTTCTGTATTGTAAAGAGTCAGTGTTAGATGCAAAATGAAAAAAAAATGTCATATCCGAATGTTGTATTTTTAAGTATGCATGACGTATGATGGGTTTGAACAAATGAAGCGAATATCGCTTTATGTTGGAGTATGTGCTTTGTCAATTTGTTCAAAAAGCATTGTTCTGCGCTTTTAGAAATAATGGAAATGTATTGGGTATGTATAAAATGTGATAGATATTAACGGTATTACAATTATTGGCCATGGGCTGAAATCACTTTCCGTGCACCCCCCCCCCCCACTTCCCATCTAGACCGATTTTTTTTCAGTCATCCTATATCCCCTCTTCAAAATAAAACATGTTAACACGAACATAACCTGCACGCATGGACAGTATAGGGCCACTTTTATAGTACACCACGAAAAACTCTTGTATTTTCGTTTTAACCTAAGTTTCATCTTTTAAGCTACATAATTATTTAATGATAAGTAATATGTACTGAAATTTGGTACCAAGTTAAAGCTAATTTAATATCCTTTACAATGAACTCAAGTTTGGGCACTTAACGCCATTTTTATGACCTGGGGATACAAAAAATGTACCCCTCCCCTGCAAAAAATAGCGATAATGACAATTTTAGGCTGTCAATTCCTTTCAGTTAAACAACCCTCGTCATTTAGTCTAGTTTTTATGCCTAACTTATCAGTTGTGATACAATGTTGGAAAATAAAACCATTAAAGTCCATAAATTTTTGATTTTCGGTAAAAAATTTTTGAAAAATGGGAATTTTCGGAATTTTAGATTTTTTCACACTTTCGACTTTCTGACTTTATGGTCGTAAAAATCTGAATATATATTTAATAATTGCCGATGTAATAATGATTTATGATATGTTAGCGACAAATCGTTGCAAACATTTTAGTTTCAGACGTATTGTACGTTCAGAAATGTCAAAATTAGCACCCCTCCTCCTAAAAATTAAGGGAAAATATGAAATATTCAGGCTCTAAATGATTAAAGAATAATGTATTATTGGAATTCAAGTGTTTATTTCACTAAGCTGACATGCAGAAGATCATTTAAGTAGATTTAAACTTTTTAAGTGGTCCCTTTTTGACTCTTTTGCTCGAAATTGTATGCAAAATGGGACTTTTCCGTTTTTCAGAATTTCTGCTGTTTTGTCTTTGAGATGCAAATACTTCATGAAATTGATATATAACTTGAAAGTGTTGATTAGATATCCTTTCATTATATCTAAGCCATAAGAAATAACTAAATACCGAAGTTACTGTGAATTTTGATTCTGCATATGCGCATTTCGACAACTTATGTCTCTTCAGTGCAGATAAAATCTAAACGTTTGGAAAACCGTAAAGTCAAAGATGTTTAAAAACTGATAGAGAACAAATTACCAAATATGATCTAAATAGAAAGCCAAAATCAGCTAAGGACAGAGCTTTGCATGAGGGAGATACTCCTTAGTTTCAACAAAATTTACAAAAATTAGATATTGTAAGGTTCAAATAGAATCGGCTTTCGGGTCAGCACCGAAGTACTGACTACTGGGCTGGTAAATACCCTCGGGGACTAACAGTCCACCAGCAGAGGCATCGAATATGTTTTTAAACATTTTTAGAATAACTACAGTCTCATAAATTGCAAACATATAACCCCTTACCACAAATATTCAACACAATTTATTTCATTTCATTCAGCTTGGAAAGCTTAAACATTGTATAAAGGTCCAATAACATATCATTTCAAATACCAAAATACACAGAGCCTCCCATGTATCACAAATAAGATCATGTGTGTGGTTTATGGGCAGTTTTACAACAATTACACTTTGAACTTTTTAAAATTCCGAAATGCTGAAAAATCCGATTTTTCACGAAAATCGGCCAAAATATACAATTTTACCCATATTTTGGCGTTAAAATTGCATATTACAATATATATATTGCAATTTTTTAAAGAAAGTAAAACACTAGAAAAAGGAAGGGAAACGGGGAATGTGTCAAAGAGACAACGATCAGTATGTTTTGTTCATATAAATGTACAGACATTAACAATGAAGGGATATGGAGTAAATGCAAATGAGACAAAGTCTCCACAAATACATGGTAATAATAAGCAATGGAACAACGCTTTTATTGTTGTTCTTCATCTTGAAGTCACCATGAGGCCTTCAACATACCTCATACCTCATACCTCATAGCAAGTTCAAGACGGCCCCTAGCACCGGTTTGAGCGGTATTCATTGCTGATTGTCGAGCAACGCTACATCCATGCTTTTTAACCTAATGATCCATGGATGCGGGATCGTCAACAAACATAAACTTAACTTGCAACGTGATCTTACAATCGCTGTCATCCATTGCCCGACTAAAAGACGAGAGACGATCACAACATTTAAACAACTACAGGGCACTCATCGAGCCAATTGTAAGAAAACTTGGCATAATAAAATCATGAGATGTGGGTACAATAAACAGGTGGTCAGAATAACAATTTTAGATTACAAAAATAAAAAAGCCAAAATATGAAAGTGTGATAGCGTATCTATATGAGAAATTCTCTCAAGAACAAGTACACCATAACTGAAATGTATAAAGAGCATACATCTCTCCCACGGGGAATTTTTTTACGGACTCTACACTGCAGGACATACATATTCTGGGGATTTTGAAGCATCATTTTCCTGTGGTAGGGGTAAAATTTTCGGTATTTAGAGTCACATTTTACACTCCTTATTCTTCTAAACATTGTTTTTATATAACTTATATATCGGTTAGTACAATGAATTGGCATATCTGCATATAAATCCTCCAGATTTGCCACATATAACTATTTAAAAGTGAATTTTGGACAAATCTGAAATGCTGAAAATTCCCATTTTTCATAAGTTCTGTACAAAATATTGAGTTTAAGCTCACAAGTGGGACTTAAAATGACAAATCTTGATAGAAATTATGCAACATTGTTATATTCAATGCAGATTTTGTGTGTTTTGGTTATTTTTATGCGAATATAGTAAAAAAAAACTATCATAGGGAAAATTTGTTGGGGTAGGGGTAGGTTTTTCGGTATTTAGAGTCACATTGAACACTCCTTGTTTTTCTAAACAGTGTTTTAAGACAACTAATGTATCGCTTAGAACAATTAAATGGCATATTTGCAGACGAATCCTCAAGATTTGACATATAATATGATTTAACAATGAAATTCCGATCGGAGAAATCTGAAATGTTGAAAATTCCCATTTTTCATCAGTTTGGGCCAAATATTTAGTTTTAGTCAACAAATGGCTGTTAAAATACCGAATCGTGATGTAATTCATGCAACATTGTCATATATAACACACATTTTGCGTGTTCTAGTTAATTTTATGCGAACTAAGACAAAAAATTGACAATTTTAGGGAAAATTTTCTTATGGTAGGGGTAAGATTCTCTGTATTTAGAGTCACATTAAACACCAATTGATATTCTAAACACTGTTTTAAGACAACTCATGTATTGCTAAGAACAAGTAATTGGCATATCTGCAGATATATCATCCAGATTTGCCATATATAACGGGTTAACAGTGAACTTTGGATAAATCTGACATATTGAAAAATCCCATTTTTCATCAATTTCGGGCACAATGTTAAGTTTAAGTCAACAGATGGCTGTTAAATTACCAAATCGTGATGCAATTCATGCAACATTGTCATATTCAACACACATTTTGCGTGTTTGAGTTAATTTGTTGCGAACATAGACACTAAATTGACAATTTTAAGGACAATTTGTTGGGGTAGGGGTAAGATTTTCTTTATTTTGAGTCACATCAAGCACTTCTTGTTTTTCTTAACAATGTTTTCAGACAACTAATGTATCGTTTAGAACAATTAATTGGCATATCTGCAGATATATCCTCCAGATTTGGCATATATAACTATTTAACAGTGAAATTTGGGCAAATCTGAAATGTTGAAAACTCCCATTTTTCATCAAATGTAGGCAAAATATTGAGTTTAAGTCAACAAATGGCTGTTAAATACGAAATCATGGTATAATTTATGAAACATTGTCATATACAACACACATTTTGCGTGTTCTGGTTATTTTTATGCTAACATAGACAAAAAATTGACAATTTTACAGTAAATTTGTTGGGGTAGGGGTAAGTTTTATTGATGTATGATGTTTAAATTACATAAGAATGGCCATTTTTTGTAATAGTTGTTAAGCACATATAATAAGCTTTCATTTGATACCTACTTTAAATGATATTTGTTTACTAAAATTTAATATTGGGCAAAAGAATGACAAAACTTAGTCAAAATCGGAATTATTCAAAGATTCATTTTTTTGGTCTATATGAAAATAAAACTTTGGTCATTAAAAATATGTTAACATTATGTTAACATGTTTTATATTCAAGAAAATAGATTGAAAAACTAAAAACAATTTTCAGAATTGGGAAACGAGATGCAATTCGGGTTCTTTAGACCATCAAACTTACGCAATTTCAATGAAAATATCTAAATTTTCCTCAATATTTCATAGGGGTAGGGGTACGTTAAATGCCGCTATAGAACGTATTGGACATAGAAATTGTAAAAATTTGGGTTCTTTATAAAGCTTATATAATAAACAATAATTTGATGCATCGTTTTTATAACTAGGAAGCATTTGGTCAACATTTTGAAGCAACTGAAAGAAAAACTTGAACGAAAAACGAAATTTTCCTAAATTTCGGTGGGTGGGTATAAAAATGGGCCCTATTCCACCAGTGCGTGCATGTTATGCTCGTGTTAACATGTTTCATTTTGAAGAGGGGATGTATGCGGACTGAAAAAAATGTGTGTGGTTGGAAAGTGTGGGGGGTGCACGGTATTCCAGCCCACGGACTATTACCATTTACATTCAAAACAGGCTGCTAGCACAAGAAAACTTGTTCTTATTTTATCATGTCGTAAGATTGATTAAGCTTGATATGTCTTCAAACAGAAATCTTTAAATCATCCGTGATTTGGGAATTAATTAAATATTATCCTAGTCCATCTATGTACCCATGACATGACACAAGTTGTCGTTCAATATTGACACGAATTTATTGTAAATGAAATAAAAAGGGATATCAGGTATCATCTACAACGGCTGAAAATTATTACAAGCTATAATATGTTATGGAACTACATAGTAAAACACGAATAAGACATACATAAACAAAGATAGAACGGACTTGTTAACGACGTGAAACACATTGCTTTCATTTTTTAATATAAGATAAAGTCACATGATGTAGAAAGAATAGTCAAACTATTTCAGTAAAAGTAGTTAACTTTTTTTTTTTTTTTTTTTTTTTTTTTTTTTTTTTTTTTTTTTTTTTTTTTTTTTTTTTTTGTTAATTTGCTGATTTTAGCATCGGAGAGAAACTGGTCACAGGCTCAACTATGGGTCGATAGCTCCACTTTGTTGCAAATAATTTGGGATTCATATGTGAAAAAGTTCAAATTATCATATATGTTATTTGTGCATATTTCCAGAATAACTAAAATAAAAAACAACAACAAACAAACAAACAAACTAACAAAAGCCAAAATCAAACAAATACAAAACAAACTGAAAAAAAAATATGATATTATTCTTTTTTTTTCAGGCATATTAATATTCAAATATATGAATTATTTACAGAATAGATGCAACTGATGATTCATGGATCTTTGAAGGACTTTTTCATAAAATAAATACTTGTCAGACATATCGTCTTGTTATACAAAAGGCATTGTTTAATGTGTTATTTGACGACTGCTTCTGATGCAGTGTATGTAAAAGATGTATTATGTAGCTTTGAAGGACTTTTTCATAAATAATACTTGTCAGACATATCTTCTTGTTATGCAGGAAGCATTGTTTAATTGTGTTGACTTTTTTTATTGAAAGACTACTTCTGATGTAATATAGTGTATGTAATATAGAATGGTTGTTTGGGTGTGCATTTGATGCAGGTAGTTTCCGGTTTAACTTATTATAGAAACATTTGTTTTGATGCATAATTGTTTTCATTGTAAGTCGTTTCTAAAATGAAATAAAAGGGACGACAGGAAACACAATGGCTGAAAACTATAATTACTTGCCACAATCTGCTAGGGAACTACATAGGAAAAACACAAATAAGACAAAAGACAAACGTAAACAACGATGGAACTCGGGACAGCCGGACTTGGTACCGGCACTAGCAAAAGCCAGCGGTAGGGTTAAAACGTTTTATGGGTACCCAAACCTCCCCTTTATCTGTCCCGTTTCCCTATAGTATAATATATATAGTATATATGTAGCACTCAAATCTATGGCGGGTTCCAAATCAATGGCAGGTTCCAAATCTATGGCAGATCCTGACGTCACCAATCCAAATCTATGGGAGATTTAGGAACTCCCAAATCTATGCCAGATTTTCAGAGCCAAATCTATGGCAGATTTAGACACTTCCAAATCTATGGCAGATTTTCAAAGTGGCAAAACTATGGTATATTTGTCATCATAAGAAAACATTTTTAAAATGAGAAGGACAACTAACAAATTTCCACCAACAACATAAACAAGTATGTAAGCGAATATCTGTAAATTTAGTTTATTCAGATGGCCATTTCCACAACTTACGTGTCTCTAACAAGTTTAACAAGTTTATCATCAATTTACACTCAGACATAACAAGTATATGACATGAGCAGAACAATATAAAATAATAATGAATTATATGTACAAAACAGAGTCAAAAAAAATTACAGCAATACATTTCATGCATATACACATAATAATTTTTTAAAACATCAATGAAATCTTGTTTACAAAAGTCGAAAGGCGTTTATATAGTTCTACATTACATATTTTCAATAACCCTTTCATTTAATGGATGTATAGTATTCTAAAAGGAGTCTCTCCCTTTCTTTAACTATATTATCATTGTCACAAATAAATAAAACATGATATTCATCCCCTACCGATTTATTGCATAAAGGACATATTCTTTTTTCTTTACTAATGTTTCTCCATCTTCCCGTTTCAATGGGAATGTGAAGATTTGATGCTCTTAAGGGGGTTTGCTACTCCATTTGAAAATAACTAGGATTTCAAATAAACATGATTTTCTGTTAGATAATTAAAAAAGAAGTAATTTAAGCGAAAAAAATTGATAGGTTGATGATCACGTTTTTTAGATTTAAGTGATTAAAACTTTGGCGGGAAACTGAACTCCTCTGATTTTTCATATGATTAACATTAGCAAGGTTTGACCATGAATGAATGAGACAGAATAAATAAAATTCAATAAAATTTGTACAGAATGCTCACAAAAATGTGTTAAAGGAAATTATGGAAAAAATAAGGGGCGTTGAAATGGATAAAACCCGAGGATTCCGAAAATCTGACAGAAATCCTAAAACATGAGGAGCGAACCTCCTTAATTTAGTAATCCAGTAAGTCTGCTGTTTTTGTTCATTTTATTAAATAGTTTTCTAAGCCAAATTTGGTTTTAAGAAACCCATAAAATTTCCCACGTGATGAATTTGAAATCTGACTAAACCCAATGTAATAAACTGATCAGACAAAATTTTGTATAAAGCGTTTTTGTTACAAACTTAATTCTGATTTATGTAAACATATCCTAGCGCGGCAATATTCAAAACCGATTCGATATAAGTAATCCACTCAAACTTGTATTGAGTATTATATGTTATATTTATTATAAGTTTATACAAATAAGTTTGTTATCTCTAAATTGCAGATAAAATCAAAACTTTAAAATACCGAAAAATGAAAAAAAAATTGATAGAAAACAAATGACAAATATGTTCTATACAATCTCAATCGAAAACAAAAATTAGCTAAATACTAACACTTGCACCATAGAGATTCTTGTTAGTTGTAAAAAAAAATTTACACTTTTACAATATTCCAGACATAGCAAGTTTCAAAATAACTTTTTCTTTCTTTCTTGTGTGCACCGAAGTAATGAATAGCCGAATACATTAACGCTTCCCAAGCATTGCCATAGATGCTGAACCGTAGGGTTTTTTAGAATATTTATTTAATTTGTCTAAACAGTGCAAACAGTGCAAATCTCGCTTATCTAATACTCAAGTATATTTGTTTGATTTTTGCTAACCTGTTTGTAGACAATTATATGAAATCTTAGGATTATGCCATTGAAATAAAATGCATCTTTCGAAGAAAGATCGGGGATGATGTTATACCCTCCGTCTGTCCGTCCGTCCGTCCGTCACACTTTTCTTGTGACTCAAACTCCTCCTACATTTTTGATTTAAGGAGGTTTGCTCCTCATGTTTTGGGATTTTGGTCAGATTTTCGGAATCCTCGGGTTTTATCCATTTTAAAGCATTATAATTTTTTGCCCATTGACCCCCTTATTTTTTTCCATAATTTCATTTTATACATCTTTGTGAGCATTCTGTAAAAATTTCATTTAATTCTATTTATTCTGTCACATTCATTCATTGCCAGACCTTGTTAATGTTAATCCTATGAAAAATCAGAGGAGTTCGGTTTCCCGCCAAATTTTCAATCACTTAAATCTCAAAAAATAGATCATCAACCTATAAATTTTTTTCACTTAAATTGTTTCTTTTTTAATTTTCTAACAAAAAATAATGTTTATTTGAAATCCTATTTATTTTCAAATGGAGTAGGGAACCCCCTAAATAGATTTATTTTTCTATGTAGAATTGTTGCATATAGTCTGTAGATGCGCAATAAGCTTTCGGATTTTCGATATTGGTCTTGGTGCAAACAAGAGGCCCCATGATGTCAATTTTTACACATGCGGCATGTGACACAAACTCCTCCTACATTTATGGAAATAGGGATTTAATTTTGTTGTAGAATTGTTGCATGGAGTCGGTAGATTCTCAATAAGCTTTGGGATTTTTGATATTGGTCTTGGTGCAAACAAGAGGCCCCATGATGTCAATTTTAACAAAGACAAAAAATTGGATTTTTACACATGTGGCATGTGACGCAAACTACTCCTACATTTTGGGATTTATGGATTAAATCTTTATGCAGAATTGTTACATATATTCTATAGATTTGAAATAAGCTTTTGGAATTTTGGTTCCGGTTCCTACTTTGGTAAATTTCCTGAAAATGTCAAAGACACATATTCTTTTATAATTTTGCCATATTTTCTCATATTCTTACAAGTGTTTGGTAAAAAACAAAATTCTGAAAAATTTGGATTCTGAAAAGCGGTTCCAATTTTGGTAAACTTCCTGAAAGTCTCAAAGACCACACTTATAATTTGGAATTCTACCTAGCAACCATAATTAAATTGTTTATTTAATTTAGGACAAACATTTTCATCAATAAGATTTTAAAAATATTTGATTCCAATTTTGGTAAATTTCCTGAAAGTCTCAAACACCACTTATTATTTTGGAATTCTACCTAGCAACTGTACTTAAAATGTTTGTGTAGTTTAGGACAAACATTTTCGTCAATTCGATTTCAAAAATATTTGATTCCAGTTTTGGTAAATTCCCTGAAAGTCTCAAAGACCACTTATTTTTTGGAATATACTTAAATTGTTTGTGTAGTTTAGGACAGATATTTTCATCAATTGGATTTCATAAATATTGATTGGTTAATTTCCTGAAAGTCGCAAAGACGAGTTATTTTTTGGAATTCTACTAAGCAATCATACATCGTAGAATTCTTTCAGTAACAATAAAGACTATCAATTGTTAGATTTCAAAAATCAGTACCTCTGAATTTTTCTGTTGTCTTCTATTTAGGGTTAATAGTGTAAACAAGTGTTTATTTAATTTGGGGGAAAAAATAAATACTAACATTCCACCAGCAATGGCATCGACCCAGTGTAACTAATAACTTAATAAGGGAATAGAAAAAAAATGTTTCCGTCCATGATTGACTGGAGAGCTCATATTAGGAAAGAATAACAATATTTTCTAGAAAGGGCAATACACGGTTTGTAAATTTTATATTAGGTCTTAATAGAGATTGTAAAAACAATTTGCAAGTTAAGTTTATCTTTGTTGACGATCCCGCATCCATGGATAAACGGGTAAAAGACATGGATATAGAGTTGCTTGACATTTAGCAATGAATTCCGCTCATATCGGTGCTAGGGGCCGTATTAAAGTTACTATGAGGAATAAAAAAGCTCATTGTTGAAGGTCCCATGGTAACTTCAAGATGAAGATAAATAAAAGCGTTGTTCCGCTGCCTGGTTTTACAATGTATTTGTAAAGACAAAGATCTTTTCCTAACATGAGCTTTTCAATCAATCAGAGTTAGAAAAGTATTTCCACATCTGGGTGTTTATTTCGTAGTCAGATTTAATACTCGGAAATACATGCAGCGTTCTAAAGGTGAAATCAGTAAGGGGACAAAAGGGGAGATAAATAAGTTTCGAAAAGGCCTATACTGGTAGGCCAATCATTAGAATAAAAAGCTTTTTTTAACTTCTCGAGAATTATTCTTTCTCCATGATGCATGATTAATTTTTTATTTGTAATACCAACTTTAAAAGTTGAAAATTTAAATTAATCATACAAAATAAATACACACAAATTATGGTATAAACAACAAATAACAGTAAATAATATATAAATGTGGTTGTGCTCGGTTAAATTGAGGGAAAATGTTTGAATTAAAATCCAGTGATTTATTTTCTGTATTTGCTTTGTATTTTTAAATAATTCATGTATGACCAAATCTGATGAACTGAACAATGAAAGGGTATGAAGTTAATTATGGCACGCCAGGTGTTTTATATTTATTTTCTTTTTAAAGATATCTCATATAATTAATAAGATATCTCATATAATTTATAAGATATCTGATGAAGTTTATCAGATATGTTATAAACTTAATGAGATATCTTATAAAAATATTATAATAATAATTTGTAGTACATCTCATATATATTTTATGAGATATCTTATGAGTAAAAAAATGCAATATAGGATCCCGTTTATAAGAATCGCAGATAATGGATCATGTGATCATTTTGAAATTAGAATTGACATACGGAGAGTTTTCCTCATTTCTTACAGTATTTTTTGGAAAGGGATATTTCTTATGTTACAGTTAGGGTTAGGAATCGGGTTTAAGTTTTTGCCCCCTTATATGATTTATTGAAAGATGAGGAAAGATCTTATTACAATGTTACAATGGATATGGGATGTTATCTCCTTGACATTTACCCCATTTCCTTTCTTTTTCATATTTATTACAATGTGAAAGGAAATATCTTCCGGTTCGAGCGAAAATTCCAGCACCCACCTGAAAATCCAATGGTACCTGCCTAAAGCGAAGAGTCTAACAACTGGTACACAGAACGGACGATTTCAACAAAATTCATACAAACCTAAGTTAGAAGTTTTTTTTTAATATACGACTTTCTAGGTAAAAAACAAATTTTTACAAATGATAAATGAAGGCAACGAAGAACTAGCGACTAGGATGGTAATATCCTTTGCAGTCGTCCACATTTATTGGCAGCATACCTCTTTAGTTGAACCTAGTAATAAGTTATGCATAATAAATTAACGCCTTAGTAAACAAAGGAGGGTTTATAAGGTCTATGATAGCAGCATCGATCGTTTGGTATTGATATTGGGAAGAATTGTCTCTCTTTCGACTTAAGGATGTATTTTCCTGAGTTTTCAGTCTGTTCAAATCTCGTTTATGACTAATTCTTCACATCTGCCGTATGGGTGAAATTCTTTTATTGATTTATATCATATAATGACCCTCCCAAATTGTGTCAAAAAATATGTACTCACGACCAGTAGTTTTCGAGAAATAAAAAAAAATTTGACCGACCATTGATTTTGGTCAGAATTTAGACTATTTTGGAATAGTGGTAATAACAATCATTTTTCAAGAAAATAATGCATCTTATTCATTTTATTTTTTTCTAAATTCTTTAAGACATAATTGTTCAACTGTTAAAAAAAACAGGTGAGTGTTGATGAAAATTTGAAAAAAAATCTTAATTTTTACAGATTTTACGATGTTTTGAATTTTACCAAAAAAGCAGCATTTTCTTACAAAACTTTCGTATATCATCACGGACCTATGATTTTTATTAGTAATACTTCTTCACATTCACTAGATCTAGCAATCTGAAAACTTTGAGAGAAAACTTAATGGTAGAAATTTTTTTTTACCAAAAAATGTCCTGAAAATAGGCCGAAATTGATGAAATTTGCACAAAATCAGCAAAAATGGGAGTTTTCAAATGACGATAGCACAAAAAATGCAAACGGACCTATGATTTTCTCTTTAAAAATACTTTTTCAAGTTCTTTGCATTTTAATAACTGTTGCCTGTGACGAGAATCGTTAGTGGCATTTCAAGTTTTTCCCGAAACCTATATTTTTATATTTGAAACAGGGTTATGAGATATCTTATAAACTTTATAAAATACTTTTAAAATATTCTATGAGATATAAAAAGATATTTATTAAATATCTTAAACAACAACAACAACAACAAAAACCAAAACAAAGCAAAAACACCCAAAATCCCTATTGTGCTAGATCTAAACAGATACACACAATGTGGTTTATTTAATATACAAGTTTGAACAATGTGAATAGCACGAGTATAAATACTGCTTATATTTCATCTCTATCCGAGTCTTTTTCAACACAACATGTAATATAATAAAACAATAAACTATTTACAAAAACTACACTTCAAAAATTAATTTAATCAGTAGACTACATGTCGGAGACTGAAGGCGTGACCTCAATTAAAATGATGTGAAAAAAAATTGTTGTTTGTTCGTAATTTTTTACCTCAATAATTTCTATTTTTGAATTAAGGCATTTATTGATCTATAATCATGATGTTAAGACTGGCTTTTAAGCCAACAATCCAATACCTTTATTGGATATTCTCTTGTTTACATTCCACGAACTATTTTGATCAATTGCGATGAATTGCATCTTTTGCCAGTTGTGATTCTGAGTATTATAAAATGGATTTCAGTGGCCTGGAACAGATCCTTGTTTTCGATATGGTTACGGTGCAAGTTTATGCGAAGATTAGAAATCTTATTTATTTTATTAGATATCTTATAAAGTTTATGAGATGTTATATCTTATATTTACAAGATATCTGTTTAACTCTTCATTTTATGAGATATCTTATAAAGTTTTAAGATATCTTGAAACAAAATGGAGATATCTCATAAGATGTAAAAGATATCTCAAAAGTCAAAAAAAAAAATTTCGCTTGCCATGGTAAATGCACACAAGACATCGCTGTACCAATACACAACTTTTAAACAACTAAATGGCACTCATCGACTCAATATGAAAAAAAAAGACTTGCCATAATAGAATAGTGAGATTTGGGTATGGTTAACAGGTGGTCAGAATAACATTAGAAAATTACATTTTTTTAAATGGCTTTAATTTTTTGGGAAGTCTTTAAATACCCCAAAATTTCATTTACACTTACTTCTTAAACAACGAAAAAACACACAGTAAACATTTTATAGGACACAGCGGACAACGCAAAGGCACGGCGAACAATACACACTTAAATAAGACAAAATGGACAATGAAACAATTTGTTAAGTTGTTAAAAATGTGGAAATCAAAGGTTGTAAGGTCGCTTAAGTTTTTCGGATCTAACGAAATATGAATGCGAAAAGGAAGATGGAAATGAAATATGATGTTGATTGAAAAGTTTTTCTTTTTTTTTATCTTGTTTTGCTTTTCTGATTTTTCATTTTTTTTTTTTACTTTTTTTTAAATTTCGTATTTACTTAAGACTCTTGTCGACGCATCTTTATGAAGTTTAAATGAATACTTTTTCTCGACTATTACATGTAAATTGGATATTGAATATTATAAGTCTGGAATTCAATAGGGTCTGTAAGTCTCGTCAAATTTTGATACTTCCGGGTACATAAATTGTACCCGGAAGTTGCATTTTTAACAAAAACTTGTGACGTTTCCAACAAAATCTTTGAACGTCACAATCCTCAAACGTCATATTTTAGCGGGAAACATTTTCAAATTCCAATTTTATCGTAAATTCTCGGTGTCGCATGACGAGACTTACGGACCCTATTACTGCAAAGATTTATATTGCTTTTTGTTATGCTTCCAGTGTTTTTGACAGCATGTGCTAAAGGTGGGATGTACTCAAGGAGATCAGCAAGAGAATTCTAAAAGTTAACATTAAAACTATTTATGGAATAAATAACCTGAGTTCATTCCAAAGTTCAGGAAAGTTTACATGTGAAGTTTCTGGAATTTACCTGATCTCTGTGTTTATCATGTCAAGGTCAGAGGATGTATAAAAACAACGACATGATATCCTATGTTTATATTGACTATTAAATGAGTAGTAGTACTGGTACACATTACAACACAGGGACGGGTATTGTGACTGTAAGTGTGAATGTTGGAGATACTTTATTGGTGAAATCATCCTGTCAGTTTTATGTGTATGGTTCTACTCGTGTTTGACTGTAATAAAACTCGCATAACCTGCTCTGTGACACCACAAATATGTTTACTTTTAAGCTAGTTCAGGTCATAACTACATTAAACTATAGCAATAAACAAAACGGGAATGTTCACATACTTTTAAGATAAATTTATTGAATGGCAATCCTCCAAAGTTAAGCAAAGCATTAAAAGTGTCTGGAATTTACAAGTTCTCTGTGTTCATCATGTCTTATTAAGATGTTGCAGTCTATATGATGAAGACATCTGCGGTATCAATGAGAGGCCACTATGTGTAAAAAATTTCAGGTCACTAGATCCCAAAACAAATTTATCGGATTCGTTAAGAACACCCTGACGATATGTCCTATTACGTAGAGAATGCATGTAAGTCACGTTCCAGTTTTTATGGAATCTTTATACGTAATAAGAGTAACGCCATATTTCGATATCAATGTTCACATTTTTATAAAACTTCTTAAACATTATTGTTATTAACTCTGTAACCTTTTGGTATAAAATTGAAAGTAATACCAAGGTTACATTCATTTAATTAACAAGGAAAGAATATGGATCAAATGCATATGAGACAAAGTGTCTACAAATACATGATCAAACCAAGCAATGGAACAACGCTTTTATTTCGTTTCTGAATCTTTAAGTCACCATAAGACCTTCAACAATGAGCTATGCTCATTCCTCATAGTAAGTTCAAGACGGCCCATAGCACCGGTTTTAGCGGAATTCCTTGCTAAATGTCAACATCCATGTATCATCTTTTTTGTTCATGAATGCAGGGTTCATTAAATTCGTCAAGAGTTGAACAAACACTTATGAATCGCACAAGTTGAGATATATATACTCCGTACTTTTAAGCAAAAGGAACGTTCTCGTCAAGAAAGGGGAAATTAGTAATAGTGAAATCCAATTCATCCATTTTATCATAAATTCGAGTTTTTATAATACCAATTACCAGAGTCCATAATTATAGTTAAATACAGAAAGGGACAAACTTAAAATCACTGTGAGTTTACTTTACTAAGTTTCAGTGGGTAAATGGTGTCGACGTAATCCAAAATTTGGGATTGTCAATATTTCGAATATTGTCAAGATATCAATAAAAAATACCGCAGTTACTGTGAATTTAAATTCTGCATAGGCGCATTTCGACAAATTATGTCTCTTCAGTGAAGTTCAGATTAAACATTTTGAAATTCATATATATATATATGTGTAAAAGCTGATAGAGAGTTATATCATTAAAAACTGATATAGGTTTTTCTTGTTTGCATGGTTCTATAATTTGTATACCGCGGAACCCAGCAGTTTATATAGGTTACAGGTTTCAGTGAACAAGTCTTCTAAACTTTAAGCATTTTCTAATATTTTGCATTTTATGACATCAAATGTCTGCTGACAAATAGTTAGAATGCAAGTAAGCCAACGACTATGTCATCGCAACATTTACGTTTGTCACTTTATACTTGCATGTTTTTAAAATAGTTAATAGACAATTTCATTCGTAGCTGGAAAACATTAATATTAACATTAACATTCAAGAAAATTGTCCAGAAAGGAATTTTGCCAAATTACAATGCGGTAAAGCAAACAAAATGAAAGCAACTCCTACACAAAATACAAAACTTTGTTGTTCTGTTGAAATGAATGTGCTAATTGGATACTCTAGTCAGATTTTTGTGAGATTTTAATGTGCTTTTAGAATATGAATAACTCTTTGCAGAACATTGAAGACAGCACAATATCTCTCCGTTGTATCTTAAACTAATACCAAGTGCAATTACTATTTTTATGCCCCTGTCGTTAGGCGGTCGGGACTATTCAGGATTAACCTGATACATAGATCTGTCTGTCCGAACGTACGTCCCTATTTTGGTTTCTAAATAATTAATTGAGTATCCTACATGAAATCTTAAAGTAAGCCATATGCTTACCAATTACACGAAACAGTATTGATTTTGGGCTCGATAACCAATAAATCAAGGTCACAGTTGCTAGCGAATTTTAAGATAAAAAAAATTTCTAGCAACTGTGACCTTGATACTCAAGGTAACCTAATACCTTGAGTATCCTTCAGATCAATACCAAACTTGGTCACATACACACTAATCACTCGAGACAAAACTCTATGAAAGGTCACATTGTCTAAAAATAGACACATATTTTAAGAAAAAGATAACTTGAGTATCTTTCAAGAGATAACGACAAAACTTCGCCACTAGCATTCTAATTACATGCGACAGTACCATACTAATATTGCAATTACTAATCCCAACTAGTTCCAACAAATGCTAAAAAATAGACGAAAATTGTCAGAAAGGTTTGCTCTTTTAATTAATTGGTTTCCGGGTGATAACTTAAGCACCCTTCAAAAAGTTAGTTTTATGCTTAGTTATAACATCAAACAGAGCCTTATTAATTTTGAGGTTGCTATCCTCAATGTCATTGTCACAGATTCTAAAATAGACTAAAGTTTTAAGATAATTTTGGTATTTTGGATAATAAATTGAGCATCCTTCGTCAGAGCACTTTCAAACTTGGTCACATGCATACTCATAACGGAACGCTGATTTAATTCAAGGGTTGCCACCGTCAAAGTCAAAGTCATAGTGGCTAAAATAGACTACACGTTGGAGAAAAAAAAAGATTTCTGAATGATTACTTCGGTATTTTTCGTCAGAAAACAACCAAACGTGGCCACTTGCTTACTTATCTAATGAGACAGAACACTGTTGACTTTTAAAGATCACAGTGGTTAAAGATAGACTAACATTGTAGAAAACATTTGGTTTCCAGATAAGTTTGGCGTCCTTTAATAAAGCAAATCAAAACCGGTCCACATGCTTACTTTTGACAGACATTGTTATTGAAAAAAACTCTGAAAAGGTAATATAAAACTGATGAAATTTGATACAGTTTTGAGTTTAGAATGTTTTTATTTACATGAAAAATACATGTCAAAATATAAGATATAAAAAATTCAGTCATTAATGAACTTCAAGAAAGACATCATTTGTTCTTGGAACAATTGACGTATCAGTCTTTTCTTCTTTGGTCCATAGCCTATCAAATATTTTGGTTTACATCTGCACAGAAGAGAATGGATATTTACATAACTCATATTATCTGAAATCTCGGTATTTTGTTGTTCCATTAGAAAAAGTGTTATTGACAAATAGATACAATTCTGTAAACTGTGCTAAATAAAATTAACTTTTTACCCATACCATATATAAACAAGTAATTTAATGTTCACAAATGCACCATTAACTAAAGAGTCGGATATATATAATACGATTTATATTTTTCATCATATCTATAAGAGTTTGAAACGAAGTGTGGGCAAAAAAGTTCTGATAAGATAACCCTGTACTTGGTCTTTATCATATTATCAATGCACCAGATGTACTTTAATACGCTGTGATAAAAATGTTTGTTTGTTTGAACAAATAACAAAATACCGAAGTTACTGTTAAGGAGGTTTGCTCCTCACATTTTGAGATTTCTGTCAGATTTTCGGAATCCTCGGGTTTTATCCATTTAAAAGCATTATAATTTTTTGCCCATTGACCCCCTTATTTTTTCCCATAATTTCATTTTATACATCTTTGTGAACATTCTGTAAGAAATTCATTGAATTCTATTTATTCTGTCACATTCATTCATAGTCAAACCTTGTTAATGTTAATCCTATGAAAAATCAGAGGAGTTCAGTTTCCCGCCAAATTTTCAATCACTTAAATCTCAAAAACGAGATCATCACCCTATCAGTTTTTTTCTCTTAAATTACTCCACTTTTAATTTTCTAACTAAAAATAATGTTTATTTGAAATCCTATTTATTTTCAAATGGAGTAGCGAACCTCCTTAATTTATTTCTGCATATGCACATTTCGACAGCTGATGTCTCATCATTGCAGATCAAACCAAAACATTTCGAAGTCCATTATCCGAAAAAAAAACGTGTAAAAGCTGATAGAGAACAAATAACAAATCTAGAATAATGGCTGCAAGTTTTTTTTTTTTCCTTTTTGTCATTTCTGTCTGATGGATTCTTGAAAGAAACAAACTGGATTAGCATTTGAGATAAACTTTTATTTGGTATTTACTTACTGCAGATTAATGAAACTAATAATTCTGAAACTCAACGATGAAGTGAAACTGTTGAAAGGAACTTCTGGTTTGAGCCATAGTGCAAAAGGGTCCTCTCAAGGATTGGCTGGTTTGAAAAATGAATTTTTTCAAGTCCAATACGTATTAATGACAATAACAAATAGACAATGACAATAACAAATTGAATCAGGAACTAACTGTAAAGAACGACAAATTCGAAGCCCTCTAAAATGACATTTACGTTCAATCACTATTTCAGTTGTCATTACAGAAGATTTACAGTCTTCAAAAATTTGAACGTCATAATCCCCAGACGTCATGTTTTGGCGGGAAGCGTTTTCGAATTGCCTTACAGACCCTATATTTGTCAAATACGAATTTCCATATTCTTTAATTTTTTTATTTGAGATGTTAGATGTTCCCTTTTCCCTTTTTGCTTGTCGGGGGTGGGGGGGGGGGGGGGTGGTGTTCGATTGATAACGATTGTATGTTTGTTATGTAAACACATATTTATACAAGGTTTAGAACATTCCTCTAGGTCTGGGCAAAAAATACTGATTAAATAATTAGTACTTGTCTCTATGTAAAATATACTTTGATACGCTGTGTCACAAAAATACCGAAGTTGCATAATAAACAGTAAATTTCGTTATGCTGTACACGTGTCATAAAGGTTCAAACTTATAGAATCCTAAATAATTTAGCATACTTGACTTATGTATGAATAAAACAGTACTGCTCATAAAAAATACAGTCAGTAATGAGCATCCGGAAAGACCTATCATTTGTTCTTGGAACAACTGACATAACAGTTTTTTTCAAATGTAAAAGACATAACTCGTCGAATTTGCAATCTAAAGAAATCAAATTAACAGATATCTCAATATTGTGTTGGTTTTTTTTTCACACGATTCAGTTAAGTAAAGGATTTCATTCAGAAATAGATATAATTCTGTTATGCATATTATATGTGGTAAAAACTTCCTTTGTTATATAAAATGATAATCTAATGATCACGAATGATGAGATTCTTTGTATATCTATTAACGTTTTGAAACATTCTTTGAAGTACTATTACTTAATATGTCGGTATGTATATTTGTTTTAATGTTATATGTAGATAATATGAACTAAACTGATAAACCTTGTTATTATATTATCGATACACAAAATGTACTTTGATACATTGTGATAAATATTTCTTTTAGTTTAAAACAACACTAATAATTATGGACTACAAGATTGTTATTCTCTTTTTTTTCTGTCATTTCTCAGCCGGACGGCAAAGTACCGATTATCCCATTAATCGCGATTCTCATGACCAAAATTCCAAGGGGAGATAATGAACGAAAAGTTCTCCACCAGGTGGCGCTATTCGGTTGTTGTGTTGGTTTACTTTGGGCGTTCCCAGTAAAACGTGATTATTTCGTTAAAAAATAATAAAAACTTATAAATTTTTTAATTAAAATAAAAGTTAAATGATTAATTAACTCATTTCTGTGCGGAATGCCTACTTTTATTGCCAAAAAAGTAGGAAAATCTTGCACCGAAAGTGACCTTAAAAATGTAAACAAAATTTTGCGACGCGCAAGCATAAATTTGCTCACTCAGAAAAGCTGTCACAATTTCGTTATCGTGGATGAATCTTTATGAAAAACGGTGTAGGTACAAATTTGTATATGCTTTTCTAAAGGAATGTAGTGCCGACCGTTTCTAGCACCGTTTACCGAGAATTCTTTGTTTGAAGAGGACGCTTCAAAAGGCATGGTTGACAGATCTCTCCTCCCATTTGTATCGATCTAGCCCAATTTAAAGCACAAACACGTGTACTTGAATTGAAATGTTTGTTTCTATTAAAGTCCCTCAGTATAACAGGAATGAAAACACATATTTAAGAGGCTTAGAAACGTTGTAATGACATTTTCCTGTCGTAGCGTCCATCCCCACTGACCCCCAATTTTCTGTAGACCTTATATTTGTGCAAAAACGGCCTATACACACTGATTTTGCTTTAAACTTGATGATTCTTCAAACTTAAACCGGTAAAAATCACAGTGGTTATGCCTTAGATACATTTGTTGTATTTTACACCCCCCCTTTTCTTTGTATAATGAATATGTGACCTTTTATGACATACCATCCATGTAACAAAACACATGGTCAGTTTTGATTTAAGTCTGTACAGACTTGTATTCACTTTTAATCTTACCCAGTACTTTAACTGTTGTATTATTGCCCTCTTTGCCAAGGCCCTTTTCCATAAATTCTAGGGTGTGATTTTTTTTTCTTTCAGCAGTGTTGACATTTGTACTTGATACTCTTGCATGCATGTACTACATTTATTTATATTATAGTTGACATTTTATTGACTTTTTCGTTATTTATTTATTTGTTTGATTGTTAAACACTTAAAATGCCTCAACAAACAACATGCACAAGGGCTCACCCTAGTAGGGATTCTGGTCCATGTATATCATGCGGAAGCAATAGTGCAACAAATCGCTATGTACATCTTTTACAAAAAAAAGCAGACGTCACCCGAATATTACAAATATGTGAAAAAGAAATTTAAATATGAAGATACCGACTGTATTTGTAGAAAATGTGACACAAAATTTAATCGGAAAATGTCAATGAGAGTTCATCAGCAAAAAAGAGTGTCGTCAGACAGATAACACTGATGTCCTTTCTGCTTGTTGCTCTGAAATAGACGTCGATAGAGGACTCTGCTTTTTACATAAAACAGATAGTTGTAATGCTGTTGGAGATCACAAAACATCAGTAAATGTGAATTTATTTAAATCTTGTTTCAATATTTTGCAATATCCAGCAGATGTTGACCCAGATTCAAATGAAATCAGTATTACTCTATGTGTTCAACATTATTCAAAGTACAAAAGATATGAATATAAATTGCTTTGAGAATCATGTACCATTTGTGAGAAAAATACAAAAGGTATTAAAACCATTGGGGTAACAGCAGAAAAGGAGAAATTTTTAAAGTATATATGAGAGAGGTAATGCAGATAGAAAAAGATTTTGATGTAAGCAACTCAGTACTTTGTTGCTCCTGCTATAAATGTTTTTACTCGAATAATAATTCGGGAGAGGCAGATCTTGCCAAAGCAAAAACTGACCAGTATTTAAAGGATTGTTTAGCAAGAGCTGAAAATCCCGTTTTAGTGTCTCAAGGAAACATCGACATTTATTCATTTCACAAAATTTTAGACAGTGTCGTACATAGTTTTTTAAAGTATCGACCACTGCTTCTTCTAAATTTATACGAAAATTACAAAGCAGAGGTGCATATGTTTGTAGTATTTTGAATTATGGTAGTGAAATTTGGGGTTTTCATAAATCACCAAATGTAGAAAAGGTTCAATTAGATTTTTATTAAAATATTTTAGGTGTTAAACAGTCTACATGTAATATTATGGTTTAGTATGAACTTGGAAGATTTCCGTTGATCTATAGCAGAATGTTTAGAATTATTAAATTCTGGTTTAAAATTTTATTTTATGTACAGAAAATTGTATTTTAAGAGCTTGTTATAATTATTGACGGCTTGTGACCGAGTACAGAACTGGGCAACTAGTGTTAAAAATACACTTTTCACTTTAGGTTTAAATGACTTTTGGTATAATATTATTCTTGATAATTGTAATTTACATTTTGTAAAAGAAAGAATATATGATCAAGCAAGGCAAGTATTATCTGCCACATTAGAAGATTCTTCAAAATGTTTTACCTATAAGTTCTGTGTTTCACAGGTTACTCTACAATCTTATTTATGTAAACATGTTCCATATAGAAAATATTTAACAAAAATTCGTTTGTCATCACATAATTTACTGATTGAAACCGGTAGATTTAGAGCAAATAGACTGTGTACTTTATGTACTACAAATGTTACTGAAGATGAATTTCATTTCATCCTTCATTGTCCCCGACATTTAGATTTACGTAAAAAATATATAAAGAAGTATTATTGGGTTAGACCATCAACTTTTAAGTTAGTTCAGTTACTTAGTTCAGAAAATGTTAAACAAATTCGTAATTTGTGTAATTATCTCCACAAAGCATTTTATATTCGTAGCCAGATATTGTGATGTAGTACTCCTTTGATATATTTACTTATTACTTATGAACTGTATATGAACTGTATGATTACTGTTACTAATGGGACTACAAATGTGAAAGTAAAATGTAAATGTATACAATGCTGATGAATGTAAATGTTCAAAGCTAATAAAGAAATAAAATATTTGGCAAATTGCCATGTCAGAAAAAAGCTGATGAAAAGTATAGAATAATAGCAAAACCACATTGACTGGGAATTTTGATGTGTATAAAGCTATAATTTGCATATTTTTTTATATGAATCAATAAAACTTTGATAAATAAGACAGATAACAAAACATAATATCATAAAAACACTGAATTTTCACTTCAAAAATACAATTTTTTCAATTTTTTTATATGACTCTCACGCGGAACCAGCTTGGCATTTTGCATGCTTAGTTTTTATTTAATAAGTAATCTCATGTAAAATTGTTAGCTTGGTTCCGAATGCAAGGCAGGGTCAAAATGCAATTTTGATATACCCCATGTTGACAATTTTCCATAGGCTTAATGTTAATTGCTATCGAGAGGGGTATTAGAAATGAGCTAATTTCAGTGGAATGAAGCAATGTTTTGAAAAAATACACATATAGTTAAAAACTACAAATGTTCCAGTGTTGAAAGGTATCAAATAGGTTATGCTTTTACTAAATTTATTTTTTATCAAATCATTGGGCCGATTTAAGGCCTTAATGCAACCCATCCTTTAATGATTTATATGGCAATAAATTGTGACTGTAAAATATCATCAAGTTGTTAAAAAGGATGCACTAACCTTGTTGATGCATACGTAGGTTGGAATCTTCAGTTTATATTGATTTTTGTTATGCTTTCAGTTGTTTTGACAGCATGTGCTAAACAGAAGATGTACTCTTATGGATCAGTTGTAGAATTCCCAGACACTAAAACTGTATATGGAATAAATAAACTGAGTGCATTCCGAAGTTCAGGAAAGTTTACATGTGAAATTTCTGGAATTTATTTACTCTCAGTGTTTATCATGTCAGAGTCAGATAGTGCATACTACAGTATTTACAAAAACTATGACGCTATATCATGTTTATATTGACTATAGAAGTAGTAGTACTGGTAGACATTATAACACAGGGACAGGTATCGTGGCTGTAAGTGTGAATGTTGGAGATACTTTGTCGGTGAAATCATACAGCACATTTTATGTGTCTAGTTCTTACTCGTGTATGACCATAATAAAAATCAGATAGTCTGCAATGTAACAACATGAAAAGGATAAAAATATGAATTCCATGTGATGAATATTTCATTATAGCTTCATTCCTGGTTTACATCGGAGTTATCACTATCGGTGCCTTAGTTCTAAATGTGGTGTTTTTATTTCCGTGCAGCACAAAAACAATTTTACAGAAACAAAACGAAATATGAGCAAACCATATAAACACACAATTCTACAAAATATTAAGGTTATACATGTCAACGGCAGTAGAACACCGAAGGAACAAAGCATAAGATTACACAAATCAAAGTCCAGAGACAAGGCAAAAGCAAGAACACAAAAAGACGGAAGACCAAAGACACCACATGCCCACAAAACACACGAACGTTACATATACAACACAAAAAACTAAAGCACTAACAGTGTGAACTCTCAATAAACAAGAGTGACATCAGGTGCCCCGGAAGGGTAAGCATGTCCTGCTCTGTGCACAGCACCCGTCACACTGTCAGTGGGTCAATTCAGGGTAAAGTCGAAACCGGTAATGTCAAATCAGGGAAGACGCGAATCTAGCTGAAAATGTCAGTTTTTATTTGTGACACTGACATTTTATATCTATCTATGATGTCGTATTATGATAATAATATTTTGTTAGAAATGCCTATGCCAAAATAGTGGTCAAGGTTGAGGCCATAGCTAGTACAGGATCTAGGGGAGTGCACTAATTATATTCAAATTTGGTCAGTTTTTCGGCATAGTTAGTTCTAAATATAATGTTGTTATCATTATTATGCAGACTGTCAAGATGAAGACAGGAATAAAAGCCCTGTCCTTGATAAACTGGAGTTTTCTATGTATCGTGTGCGTTTTTGTCACATGTGCATTCACTCCATATCCTTTCATTTTTCCTATGTGTAAATAATTTTCATCTTTTGTGAAAATTTTCATGTTAATTGGTTAATGTTCTTGTTATATTTAAATTCAGCTAATAAATATAGAATATATCCTTTCAAGTCGTTGGTTATCATAGTTCTACAGCCCAAAGGGTTAAACTTTAAAAGTTCGAGCTTTAGCGAGAACTTTTATGTTTAACCCTTGAGACAGTAGAAGAATGATAATCAACGACTTGCAAATGATACATTTTATTTTTCTATTTCTAAAAATAATGAAATTTTAATGTGTTTTAGTTTCTACCCTGTCGCTGGCTTCTACAATCAGTACTGTGACGTCACCGGATATGAAATTTACATTGCTTGGAAATGAACAAAAGCAAATCGATCATAGGTGATTCAAGATAAATAAACAATGTATGCTTTGAGTAATTACTTTTTGCACTGATTTTTACTTGAAATAAATTTATTTAAGTATATTTTTCTTCTGAAGAAAACTTTTTAATATCCAATGAAATTGTAAGATCAATTTATCCACATGTTACTGAACACTTTGAACTTCTATAGAATGAACACGACAAGAACAGCATTAGAATTGGAGAAAAACAGTTTCTGAATGTAATGGAAATTTTGAAATAGAAACTTTTGTGACGGATCTCAAAAAATCATTTATTTTAATGATATAAAATGAAGAGATAAGTAAATTGAATAGACACGTGTAGAAATATTATCAAATTAAACAGCAATTAAAGACCTGTAATGAGCATTTCTTTTGTTATTCAAGGCACTTTGGTTCCTTTAAATGCCCTGGACTATTCCATCTTTTTGTTTTTCCTTCGATTCTCTCGGTTTTGAAGCATTTTAACTTATATTTCACCTCAAATTATTTACTTACCCGAATTATTTACCTCGAACCTCAGGAATTTTTATGCATATTCATTCATATGTAGTATGCTAAACTTTGACCTTCTGTTTTGTTTCACCTAAATGTTAAATAAAGTTTAAGTTTCATTCGGCAAAATATCCCGTTTCAAGGATCGAACCTCCGCTATATTTCTGTAATATCAGGGTGATCAAATGAATTTGATAAAACGTTTCAGCTACGATTTCAAGTTGCCCAATAAATGTAAGAAAATATATTTAAAGTGACAACTCCATCTTTTCTCCCTCATGCAAAGCTGTGTCATTAGCTAATTTTGGCTTTCAATTTAGATCCATTTTGGTTATTTGTTCTCTATCAGCGGTTATATATCTTTCGATTTCGGGATTTCAAATGTTTTGATTTTATCTACACTTCTATGCTTTCTGTGCAATGAGGTCTCGATAATCTGTCTGAGCAAACTTACATGAACTTACAAGCAAGTTCCTACATTTGTTTTTACCTCAACTGCGGTGTCCAACGGCCATGTCTTCCATCATGTCGGAACTTCTCTAAAGAAAGTTTCTGGTGACTTGGTTACATAAAATAATTCGTAAAGGTTCCGTGGTGTCTCGCCTGCTCACTCCAATTTCATTATAATTTGGCCTTTATTAATATATGACTGCTAAGTAGAATTCCAAGAAATAATTGGTCTTTGAGAGTTTCAGGAAATTTACCAAAATTAGAAATTTTTTTTTTTAATTCTAACCATTTAAAACATTTGTTTTGACTAAAATTCATCCAAATAGCATGGTTGCTAACAAGAATTCCCAAAAACTACTTGTCTTTGAGAGATTCAGGAAACTAACCAAAATTGGAATCACATTTTTTTTTGCTTGTTAGTTTTCAGAATTATGTCTCGTTTGAAAAAATGGCTAAAATATTTGATTGTATGCAAAATTTCAAACATTGTTTGTCTTGGACAGGAAATTTACCAAAGTTGGTACTGGAATAAATTCCGAAAGCTTATTGTGCATCTATATACTATATGCAACATTTCTACATCAAAATTAATTCCAATTTTTGTTTAACCATTGTTGATATATGGACCTAAAGTCAAAATTATCCAAATTTATTGATGCATACAATATAGGTCAATGTGACATCATTCTGGATGTTGGTTACTAACTAAAGATGTAACCACTGACCAATTATCATCTGTCTATATCAAAAAATTTGATGAGTTCAACAAATGGCAAAATACGGAAAAATTGGATTTTTTTTTCAAAAATGAACTTGGGATTCAATATTGAAGTCACACTGAATATTGTTTCAACATGTCATTGATATTGAACATGATTTGAGAAAGCTATTGAAGTTCAAAAAAAGTTTAACATTTTGGTTCATCAAATGTTCACGACGACGACGGAATCTATGTCGCTATATCTTGCCTTTGCGACATTCGTCGAAGGCGAGACAAAAAAATAGAAAGGATGTGGAGTAAATGCACATAAGACACAGTAATTACAAGTACATGGTGGAACCAAGCAATAGATAAATATTCTTATTGTTTTACATCTTGAAGTCAATATGATGCCTTCTACAATGGGTTCTGTTCATGCCTCATATATATGTTCTTTATCAGCTTTTAATGGTTTTTTGGTGAATGGACTTCCAAGTGTTTTTGTTTGATCTGCGATGAGGAGACATAAGTTGACAAAATGCGCATATGCAGAAATTAAATTAAAAGTACCTTCGGTATTTGTTATATAGTAAGAGTAGTATATCGGGTCGTCTAGAGTACTTTTCCATAGTGCATTTTTTTGTAAAATATTTTAGGGGTGCTTCGTTTTTCACTCATTTTTATACCCATAGTGCATTCTTTGTAAAATATTTTAGGGCAGCTTCAATATTTCCCTCCCAAAATGGAGCGGTGCTGTAGAGGTCTTTTATGCCAGTGCTAATGTACTTTAGTGTGTCTTTGACCTTTGGCCTCTACCCATGTTCCTCATTTGGCTTCACCCTTCTTCTTACCTTTATTGGTTAATCTATTGTCCTGCCCTGTCTAAAATGCTTTCATTGGTCATGCTACCCCTGACACTAACCCTAACCTTTTCTGTTGTAGTGTTGTTAGATAATCGGTACTGTTGTCTTTGTTCACAGCTTACCCTAACCCACCTAACCTTAACCTTTATTTTGCCCCTGCTCATTGTGTTTTATATGTCATGCTCCCTAAGCCATACCTTATTCCTTTGTTCTAAGTTTCCACTCTAACCCTAGTTATTTTGTGCTCGTATGCATTATGATGTGTTCTTTCCTTATGCACTGATTTTGCTGTCTTTTGTTTATGAATAACTCTTGTCATCCTTTCTTGTAATTTTTTCTATACCTGTATTGATAGTTACTTCTGCCTCTTTCCAATGCTATACTCAAACTATTATCTTCCTTTATCCAATCTCTAACCCTAACCTAAGTTGCTATGACAACTTTAAATTTTGTTTTGTTTGTTTATTCTTGTTTTTTCTCTTTTTTTTTTTTTTTTTTTTTTTTTTTTTTTTTTTTTTTTTTTTTTTTTTTCCTTTTTTGTGTTTTTGTTGTTTCTTTTTTGTTGTTGTTTTGTTTTTGTTTTTATTTATTTATTTATTTATTTTATTTCATTTATTTATTTATTTATTTATTTGCTTTTGCTTTTGTTGTTGTTTATTTATCTATACTTTTTTATTTGTTTTTATTTTGTTTTTGTTCATTTTCGTATTGTGTCTTCTGTGTTTGAAAAAACCTTCTTATATTCTGGCTCACAAATTTGGAACAGCTTACCATATGATTTGAAAGTTTGCCAATCAATTAAACCGTTTAAAGAAAAATGTTATGCCTACTTTTTAAATGGTGATAAATTGCAAATACTAGAATAAGTATATATAAATCTTTATCAAATACAATTTAATTGTTTTATACACCTTATATGGCAAACTGTTTGTATATATTATATGTAATTTTATGATTTATGCTTGTATTTGAGGACCCCTGGAAGACTAGTTTTGGCTAATGGGGTTATCCTCTTGAAATAAAGATTATTTATTTATTTTATTTATTTTAAGCGTATCCTTTTTTTAGTCCGTGAAATAAACAACAGAATAATAACATATATATATTTTACTATCTTCGTCATTAGATAGACATTGGTCGGAATGCCACATGCAATCTTTACAGTGTTTAATATCCATAAGGTAATGTATAATAATCAATTATGATGATTCTTTTGTCAAACACTAGTCTATAGTCTTTTCTTTAATGATTGGAGAGTAGTCTTTTCTGGTGGTCTCTTTTATTAGTGACTATATGTTTTATCGTATCAAAGTTGATGGTCAGATAGTTAATGTAGTTAAGGCTGATTCCTCGCACTTAAGATATGGTGGTATTTTTGTTCTTATCAGGTTTGACCAATTTGCGTAGTTTTTGAGTCGTCCAGTCACAGACTCTGTAATTGTGTTATCTGGTACTTCATCCGTAAGATCTCCTAAGTAGTCTCCTAATTCGGGTTTCCAATCTTCAGGTTGAGATGTATAAACAATAGAATCGGCATGGCGTATAAGGCTCGCCTGTCCAACTTCTCCAAGTAACTATGCAATTTTAAACGGGCTTGCGCGGTTGTTTAAGCAGCAATTCGAACTACCCAAGATGCTTGGATTGAGGGAACTGAAAAAAGAATATTTCCCACACTTGCGCAACACAGAATCTAACCAAACCACCAAACCTGAACATCTACCGGATATCACGTTTTATCAGCCCAATAGAATGAAACCTACAGACAGCGACACCTTCTATTAATGGTATGAGGCCAATTTCCAACAGCCATTCTGTAACAATTTCTGTTCTATGATGGTGTGGTTTTGGCCGCAAAGACGCAAGTCTGGTTCGCGATATTCAAGTTTATTTCATCAAGTGATACGTCACACAAAATACAAGGGACATAACTGACAATATATAAATTAATAAAGATCGCAATGCAATCACAATATATTGCATCCTCCCTCCTTTGTGGAATTTGATACAAAGATATAACAATGTCCTTGTTTAACAAAATACATAAATGTCAGTAAATCACAAAGAATTTGATACAATGAAAGTAACAATGTCCTTATTTAACAAAATACATAATGTCAGTAAATCACAAATTTCTCCCCCTTTTTTTACATCAATATGATTGAATTACCTTTGGTTTTACTGTTCTGCCTGATCTAGTGACATAAGGTTCTAGTTTGTTATCAAAAGTGGGTGCAACCTGAGTATTAGTATGCTCAACAATAGTGGAAGGAGGTGTAGCTTAAGGCTCGACAGGGAAGTTCTGGACAGGATTAGTTAATGGGGCTCTTCAATAGAACTTGGTATCAAACTGGGTTTTTCATTGGCTTTCAAAATGTGGCGTCGGTTCCTGCGAAAAACACCATTATCACTCTCAACAATATATGACCTATCGGAATGTTTTTCCTTGACAACAGCAGGCTTCCACAGACCATCTAACTGTTGGATTCTAACTGAATCCCTTTTTCAATTGTAGTTAGTGATTTTGAGCCAATTTCATAATATTTCTTATGGTTCAAGTGGTTGTGTTGAAATTTGGCTACAAGGTCTTCCTTATGGAAGATCTGGGGTTTCAACTGGTCCTTTAGAACTGGTAAAACCGATCTTAAGTTCCTAGTCATAAGGAGTTGTGAAGGGGAGAGGTCTGATTTAAGGGGTGTTGACCTGTACTCCAGGAATGCCAGGTAAGGGTCCCGCCCATCAGACTTAGCCTTCAACACTAATCGTTTTACGGTCTGAACTGTTTTGTTTTCCGCAAGTCCATTAGATTGGGCAAAGTAAGGACTGGAAGTAGTATGGGCAAAGTCCCAGTCCTTACTGAACTTTGCAAATTCGCTGGAAGTATATTGGGGGCCGTTATCTGAGACTAGTTTACTGGTATTCCGTGTCGAGCAAATATACTCTTAAGTTTTGAATAACGGTATGACTTTTGGTATTTGAAAGTTTTTCAACTTCAAAGTAGTTGCTAAAATAGTCTACAACTAGAAGAAAATCCTCACTGCCTACAGAAAACAGGTCGGTTGCTACATTTTGCCAGGGGTATTGAGGCACTTCGTGTGGCTTAAGGGTTCTTTGGGATTCGAATTCCTTCTTTCGAGACACACGGAACAGTTCAAGACAATGTTGGAGATATCTGACGAAATTTTTTTGCCAAAACATCACCTGTCTAGCTCTCTGTAAGCTCTTTTCTACACCCAAATGGCCTACGTGCAAACGCTCTAACATTTCCGGTCTAAGGATCTTTGGAATAATAATCTGGCTTCCCTTTAATATCAATCCATCAAGAATTGACAATTCGTCTCTAAAGTTAAAAAATTCTACAGTTGCAGGGGAACACTCACTTCTCCTGACACTATTGCAATTTTCAGGGCACTTAATTCAGGATCGCTCTCTGTAGCAAGCCTTATGTCGCACATTTTGCGGTCACTTACTGGAACATGTGACATAAACGAGTGTATGTGGGCGTCTATTCCATCATGATCATACAAACCATAATAAGTGTCGGGCAGAAAATTTCTGGACAAGGTATCGGCTACAGGGATACTTTTTCCTGGAAGGTGTACCAAGTCTATATCATACCTGTATAATTGGAGGAGCATACGTTGTAGTCGAGGTGGGGCTGAGTGAATAGATTTTTTAATGATCGAAACTAGGGGTTTGTGGTCTGTTTGGACCTTTAAAGGGCGACCATATATGTATTGATTGAACCTTTTGCAACCAAATAGTATAGCAAGCATCTCTTTCTCGATTTGGGCATATGCAATTTCAGTTTGTGTAAGAGACTTTGAAGCATATGCCAGTGGTTTTCCTTCCTGGAGGAGAACTGCCCCAATACCAAACTTGGATGCATCTACCTGCATTATTAAATCTTTCTTTGGGTCAAAATAGGAAAGTACTGGTCCTGGGGTTTCTGTCAAAATATTCTTAACCTCTGAAATGCTTGTTGCTGAGGTGTTTCCCATACAAATTCAATGTCCTTATTGAGTAACTGACGTATTGGGCTTGTTATTTCCGACAAGTTTGGAGCAAACTTTGACAGGAAATTTATCATGTCAAGAATAGTTTGCAACTCAGCACGGTTGTTAGGGGGTTGCATTTCAGAAATAGCAGCTACTTTGTTAGGGTCAGCTTTGATACCGTCCGAAGTGAGCAGGTAGCCAAAATAAGGGACTTCTTTGAGTCCGACCTCCAATTTTTCATCATTTAATTTGATACCTTTACAACGAACAACTTCAAGGACTCGTGTTAAATTATTGTCGTGTTCCTCTTGGGAGGAACCGTAAACTAGGATATCATCCACAATAACAGCTATGCCTTCTAGGCCTTCAAGGCACTCATCTATTTTAGATCGGAACATGTCCTGGGAGCAGTTTAGACCAAAGGGTAAACGTTTGAACCGAAATATACCGAAGGGGGTATTAAAAGTAGTAAGGTAAGAGGAAGCATCTGATAAACGAATAGCCCAATAGCCCGAGCGAGCATCCAATTTTGTAAAAAACTTTGCATTTGACAACTGTGGGAGTATGTCCTCAAGAGTAAGCATTGGGTAGTGAGGGCGTAATATAGCTCTATTCAAATCTTTTGGGTCCAGGCAAATTCGTTACTTACCCGACTTCGGCCTTTCGACAACTACATGAGAATTTACCCAGGGTGTAGGCTGATTGACCTTTGAAATCACTTCCAGTTTTACCATCCTTTCCAACTCACTTTGTAACTTATCGCGTAGACCAACAGGTACACGACGGGGTGGGTGCACTACTGGGGGTATTGCCGGGTCAGTATGTATATCTACCTCACCAGGAATGGACCCTATTCCTGTAAATACATCTGAGAATTCTTTTAAAACATATTCTTGGGTCAAGTACTGATAAACTAGCGCAACCTCGGTTGCACACACAAGCTTGATTGGCTCAAAGTCAAGACAAGAACTCATGCCTAAAAGGAAAAGGGACTTTGTATCGACAACATAGAAATCAAGATCAATGCAACGTTTTCCATATGTGCATGGAAGACGACAAACGCCAAGTGATGGCAAGGTGTATCCATAATAGGCATATAATTTACGGCCAGTTGTCTGCAGGGGATTGTCATATTTTAACTGTTCAAAGATACTTTTTGGTAAGATGTTAATTTGGGAACCTGTGTCCAGTTTGAATTCAATATCTGTTTGTTTACGATTTGTAGTAACAACAATATAAGAATAAGCTTGGCCATTTCTAATTTTAGATTCACAATCAGTAATACTGTCAATAAAGAAGTCGTCAAAGCTAGGGTCTTCATCTTCTTCTTTAATGTCATGTACTGCTTTCGGCTTGGAACGGCAGACTTTAGCGAAGTGATTCCATTTTTGACATAAATCACACTTTCGTCCTTTAGAAGGGCGTATGTTCATATCCACAGTTTCCACAGGTTTTTCTTGTTGTGCTCCTATTAGTTTTCTGATGATTGTTGGATGGGTCGTTCCTTATACGTTGATTAGGTGGTGCTCTGGGTGTGTTTGGGCTAAAGGAATTCCTATTACGTGTTGTGAGCGACTTTACTGCGTGTATCTCTGTATTGTTCGTTATATTCACTGATGTGGCTGTCATCAGCTTAAGCTGCTCCTGCGAATATCCGTAGCTCTGAGCAATTTGTACTGCCTTTTCGAGAGTAAGGGCATCTCCCTCGTTGAGTAGCCTCTCTTTTACCTTGGCCGGATAAGCCCCAAATATGATTCTGTCCCTTATCTTCTGGTTCTTTAGAATTACAGTCTTTCACTAGAAGTTTAACACGTGTTAGGAATTGTTCGAATGGGTCGTTGCCCTGCATCACGTGTGCAAGTTTGTAACGGGCAAGGAGCGAATTTTTTCGTGGCTGTGCGTAATCACGATATTTGTCAAAATAAGTGTCTAGTTTTTTAGCATCTTCAGGGGTGAGGGTCCACGTGTTGTAAATGTCCCGACCCTTTTCCCCTACCCATAGCAGCACATATTTAATTTTAACTTTTTCATCCTTCTCGCCCAACGGGCCGTCCAGGATAAGACACACGTGTTGTTTAAACTTTTTCCAGGATTCCGGAAGGTTGGATGACTCCCAGTCTATTACAGGTTGAGGAATGCCGCTTAGGATGTCCATGATCCCCTTTACCTGACACCATGAAACAATTTCTGTTCTATGATGGTGTGGTTTTGGCCGCAAAGACGCAAGTCTGGTTCGCCATTTTCAAGTTTATTTCAGCAATTGTTTCGTCACACAAAATACGACGGACATAACTGACAATATATAAACTAATAAAGATCGCAATGCAATCACAATATATTACACATTCCATTTTTAAAACGAACTTTTGAGTTACTGCAGATCTGATGTTGATATTTTGAGGAGAGCCTGTCTTAAATTCCATGAATTGTTTCTAGAGATGTCATCTGCTGGCGGACAGAGGGGAATCGATCCATTCCAACAATGTATCACAATAGCGTCTGCCTGTAATTTGGTGTTTAGAGTTTAGACAGAAATTTCTTCAGCCTGATTCCATCGGTATTATTCCTGCACATGGATACCACCCCTATGAGAAACATTTATTCAAATACCTATCAGAAAAGGGAGGAGTCCGTATACATCACGCACACAATGGAGTTGAAAAACAAATTGGACCATACAAAGTTGATGGATACTACGAAAACGAAAACGGAAAATTTGTGTTAGAATTCAATGGAAAGTTCTGACATGGATGCTTACACTGTTATAGTGCTACCACCGTAAATCCAGTCAACGGCATTACCATGAGCGACCTACATCAACGTTCTATGGAAAAGAAATGGTATTTGGAAGATCAAGGTTATATTTAAAAAATATAACGAGGCTCAAGACAATGATGAATTACGACACTTTCTTCAACTATCCCAGATGATAACTCCTTTGGAACCCACAGATGTTTTTATGGTGGAAGAACGGAAGCCTTTACGTTGTACAAAGATACGTCGAATGGTGGATCCATTAATTATTATGATGTGACGTCGTTATATCCTTATATTAATAAAACCGGGGAAAACCCTATTGGACATCCACACATTATTACCGAAAACTTCACCGATATTCAACACTACGAAGGATTGATCAAATGCCAAGTGATCCCAACCAGAGGAGTCTACACTCCAGTATTTCCAGAGAAGATCAACAACAAGTTACTATTTCCGTTATGCAAAACCTGTACGGAATCAAATCAACAGACGCCGTGTCAACACACAGACGAGGAAAGGACTTTGACTGGAACTTGGGTGGCGGACGAAGTGAAAAAAGCTGTGGAAAAGGGATATAAAATTCGACAGATCTTTGAAGTGTGGCACTTTGAGACAACTTCAAAGACCGGTTGTCTTTTCACCGAATATATCAATACTTTCCTTATTTAATGAAACAGGAGGGTCATGAATGGCCCGAGTGATGTGACACCGAAGACAACAAGTTGAAGTATATTCGAAACTACCATGAAAAGGAGGGTATACTCCTGGACTATAATAACATCAAGAAAAATCCTGGATTGAGATCATTAGCTAAACTCATGTTAAATAGCTTTTGGGGAAAACTCGGACAACGAAATAACTAACCCCAAATCATATATATGTTTGAACCTCTGGCCTTTTTCGATATGTTTACCAGTGACCAAATTATCGTCATGAGTGTTCATTTCGTCAATGATGAGATGGTCGAATTCAGATACCAGTATAAAGAAGAGTTTGTTGAAGACTCCGGGCGTACTACTGTCGTCATTGCTGCTTATACAACCGCTCAAGCCCGTTGAAATTGTATAGTTATTTGGAGAAGTTGGACAGACGAGCCTTATATGCCGATTCCGATTCTATTATTTATACATCTCAACCTGAAGATTGGAAACCCGAATTAGGAGACTACTTAGGAGATCTAACGGATGAAGTACCAGATAACACAATTACAGAGTCTGTGACTGGAGGACCCAAAAAAAAAATACTTCACAAATTGATCGGACCCGATAGGAACAAGAATACCACCATATCTAAAGTGCGGGGAATCAGCCTTTACTACATGAACTATCTGACCATCAACTTTGATACGATAAAACATATAGTCACTAATAAAGGAGACAATATGAAGACCGTTACCGATGATTTTGAAATTATTTGAGACCAGAAGAGACTACTCTCCATTCATCAAAGTAAAGACTATAGACTAGTGTTTGACAAAAGAATCATCATGACTGATATTTGTACATTACCTTATGGAGATCAAACACTGTAAAGATAGCATGTTGAACTCCGACTCATGTCTATCTAATGACGGAGATAATGAAATGTATATATGTTAATATTCTGTTGTTTATTTCATTGACTAAAAAGGGATACGCTCAAAACACAGAAGACACAATACGAAAATAAACAATATCAAAATAAAAACAAATAAAAAAGTAGTAGATAAATAAACAACAACAAAAGCAAAAGCAAACAAAAAAAAAACAACAACAAAAACAACCAACAAAAAAAAATTTAAAAAAAAAGACAAAAACAAAACAAAAATAAACAAAAAAAAATACAAGAATAAACAAACAAAACAAAATTAAAAGTTGTCATAGCAACTTAGGTTAGGGTTAGAGGTTGGATAAAGGAAGATAATGGCTTGAGAATATCATTGGATAAAGACAGAAGTTACTATAAATACAGGTATAGAAAAAATTACAAGAAAGGATGGTAAGAGTTGGTCATAAACAAAAGACAACAAAATCAGTGCATAAGGAAAGAACACATCATAATGCATACGAGCACAAAATCACTTGGGTTAGAGTGGAAACTTGAACAAAGGAATAAGGTATGGCTTATAAAACAATATGAGCAGGGGCAAAATAAAGGTTAAGGTTAGGTGGGTTAGGGCAAGCCGAAAACAAAAACAACAGTACCATTTATCTAACAACACTACAACAGAAAAGGTTAGGGTTCGTGCCAGGGGTAGCATGACCAATGAAAGCATCTTAGACAGGGCAGGACAATAGCTTAACCAATAAAGGCATCGTAAACAGAAGAAGGGTGAAGCCAAATGTGAGGAACATGGGTAGAGGCCAAAGGTCAAAGACACACTAACATACATTAGCACTGGCATAATAAGGACTCTACAGCACCGCGCCATTTTGGGACGGAAAAATTGAAGCTGCCCTAAAGTATTTTACAAAGAATGCACTATGATGGGGTCAAAATGAGTAAATACGAAGCAGCCCTAAAATATTTTACAAAAAATGCACTATATGGAAAAGTACTCTAGACGACGCGATAAACTACTCTTACTTCATAAAAAATACCGAAGGTACTGTTAATTTAATTTCTGCATATGCGCATTTTGTCAACTTTTGTCTCCTCAGTGCAGATCAAACGAAAACATTTGGAAGTCCATTTACCGAAAAAACACACTCCTCCGGAAATACCTATCAATTGTTATTGGAACAATTGACGTACTAGACTTTGGTTTTTTTTTTTTTTTTCTTCCTCTTCTTCTTTGTTCCTTTTGAATTAGCTCGGTATTTTTTTTTGTTTTAATATTCTCTACTATGTGATAATTTCTTATTTGATCATATATTGTCATATATAAACGGTTCCAGTCCCATTGACTTCTGTTTAATGTAAACATATGCACCGTTATTTGTAAACAGTTGGACACATAACAATTTGTGATTTTTATCGATTTGAAACATTCCTCAATGTCTGTGCAAAAAGCAAGAATAAGATAACCTGTACTTGGCCTCCGTCATAATATCAATGCACAAAATCTACTTCGATAAGCTGCGATGAAAATATTTGTCGGTTTAAAACAAAACTACTAATAATGGATTATAAGTTTGTTATTTTCGTTTTTTCGCTAATTTCGGTCTCTGATGAATTTTTGGTAGAAAACAACAAAACTGGATCAGTTACATCAATTACAGATCAACGTTATTTTTATCTTTTGGGATTACTTACTGCGGAGAAAGAAAATGCACAGAAAATGGAGCAATTCATTCTTAATCTCAGCAATGAAGTAACATTGTTAAAACAGACTTCTGGTTTGAGTCATGTTGCAAATGGGTCTTCTCAAGAAATGGCTGATTTGAAAAATGAACTCAGTGCACTTCAGAAGGACGTAAAATCTTTAAATCAAGAAAATTTTCAGGTGAAACAGGAATTAATGCAGGTCAAAAGTGACAATAATTAATTAAATCAGGAGCTAACTGTGAAGAGCGACAAGTTTCAGGCCCTTCAAAAGGAAGTTTATTCTTGTAATAACAAAACCAAAAAACTAAAAGCAGAGCTAGACATATTTACGCATTCTGTCTCAGTGGGAAACCTGAGAAATACAACACAACTACAGTCCAGTGTTGAATTATTAGAGCACACGGCGACTGAAACAACTAAGCAGCTGAATTTGCTGGCATCGAGTTCCAGTGCTCGTGGTCAAGACTTTATTGCATTGCTTAATCTTACAAAAGACACCCAACTCAAAATTGCACAGACAAAAGATAATCTATACAATTACTGGAATATCACCGATTAGAAAATTGAAACCTTAAACAGAAAAACAAACCTCGACCAGAACATTACCAACCAGAAAATTGGGACCTTGGACGCAAAAATCGAACTTTACCAAATTAATACCAACCGAAAAATTGAATCCCTAGAGAATGAGACCAGACAAAGCTTCCAGACTTATCAAAACAGCACCAGTCAGCAGATGAATGATCAAACAGGTACATACAACATTGCTGATAGGCAAACCATACTGTAGCAAGCTAGATAGTGCTCGAAAAATTTTCGCGAATTATTCTATTTGCTATGGTGCGTGATTAAAATTTTCACTTTCAAAGTTGAAAAGGTGAAATAATTATATGATATCAAGTAAGTGTGAACCAAACCGTCGGTCTAAAAAGAACAATCCAAGGACAATGGCAAGGTCGTAAAAACAAAGAAAAAAAGACATAACATGAGAACGGCACAGAAAAGAAATGAAGAAACGCACATATATGAAAATGAATAACACGGACCCAATAAAAAAAAACATGGGAAGAGATCAGGTGCACCGGCAGAGCAAGCATTTCCTGCTTCTTATAAGACACCCGCCGTGTTGAACATGTCAACTCCGGTAGTAAAGTCAAATCAGGTAGACTAAAACAAAGTTTAGTGGCAGAGAGAAAGATATGTTGTCATCTGGGAAATAGATATCCCATAGCGGTCCACACGACCGTGATGTCGACAAGAACAGTCATTTTGAGCTGAGTTTCCCAATACATGTGACGTGACCTAAATACGACTGTAGTTGGACATCATAGAGGTTATTATACAGGAGTTATACTTTTTGAGGGCTTTATCCCGATAGGGTATAACTTATTTGTACCATGACCCCATGGTCCATGTCAAATTAAAGTTTGTTATAATTTAGTTTGGTCTTTCAGAAAATTGACCCTAGATTGAGAAGAAGCAGAAATAATGCAAGGTGTCTGATTACATTTAATGACATCATGGTACAAATTGTAGTTTTATTGGTTTACATAAAAATATGTTTGAAAGAAAATTCATAGATTTATTTTCCGTCTTGGATATGTATTTTCTAAGAATTCCTGTTTGGTCAAGTCTGAAGAACTCAAAACTTTAACTTTTGAATGATTTTTGAACTAATAACTAAATACCGAAGCTACTGTGAATTTTGATTCTGCATATGCGCATTTCGACAACTTATGTCTCTTCAGTGCAGATAAAATCTAAACGTTTGGAAGACCCTAAAGTCAAAGATTATACTTTATACACTTAGTAATTTTCACTTTTCTGACATGGCAATGTTATTTAGGGAACAAGGACAGTAAACATTTAGATAAGGCAAAAATAAAAGGACATTGATAAAATCGTTACAAGAACATCATATTTAATCATTCATGTGTTTGTATGACAACTTGAGGCAAATTTTAGTAAATACGTGTATTTCCTTGATGCCATTTCAAATACATGTATTTATTAAATTTTAGTAAGTACATGTACTCACCAATTACACATACTGTGGAAGTACTTTTATTCGTGGACATCAATTTTCGTGGTTTTCATAAAAATCACTATTTCGTTGGTACTTAAATTCGTGGTGGCAAAGTCCCTACATTAAAACTCTATGGGAAAAATGCATTTCGTTGGGAACTTAATTTTGTGGTTTAAGAGAACCACGAAATCAACGAAAATTGGAACCCCATGAACAATAGTACTTTCACAGTACTTACTGTAACTTATATATGATTTTGTCACAAATTTATGATTTAAATATGACAATGAATTTAAAGAATTCAAATAATCTGATTGACAGAATTTCTCATAATTCGTTTAGAATGAAGGTCTTACATTGTCGACACATTCTCGGCGATTGTGCATTGCCTACTCAATCTTCAATTCATACAGATTATTTATACTTTCAGTGATTTTGACAACATGTGCTAAAGATGGTCGGATCTACCCTGATAGATCAGTAATAGAGTTTCCAGACACTAAAACTGTTTATGGAATAAACAACATGACTGCTTTCCAAAGGTCAGGAAAGTTTACATGTGAAGTTTCTGGAATTTACCTGTTCTCTGTGTTTATCGCGTCAGATTCATACAATGCAGAATACATGATGTACAAAAACGATGAACGTATATCCTTTGTTTATATTGACTATAAATATACCAGTAGTGGTGAACGTTATAATACAGGGACGGGTATTCTGGCTGTAAGTCTGAATGTAGGAGATACTTTGTTTGTGAAGACATACAATCAAATGAATGTGTTTGTTGGTTACTCGTGCATGACTATAATTAAGATCAAATAGTCTGCCATGTAACAACATTAAAAGAATAAAAAGTGAATTCCTTGTGTTGAATGTTTCATTATAGCTTAATTCCCAGTGTTCATGGGGGTTCACACTATCGGTGCCTTAGTTGTAAATGTGGTGTTTTTAGTTTCCGTGCCCTGTGACTGTCTGATGTCCTTGTTTTCTTTGTTCTCGTGTTTGCCATGTTTCTGAACTTTGATCTTTGTAACAACGACATTCCTTGTTCTTTCTGTATTCTATTGTCGATGTTTCAGATCGTACAACAATGAGACACATCCCTTGTTCTTTCTGTATTCTATTGCTGTTGTTTCAGATCGTACAACAATGAAACACATCCCTTGTTCTTTCTGTATTCTATTGCCGTTGTTTTAGATCGTACAACAATGAAACACATCCCTTGTTCCTTCTGTATTCTATTGCCGTTGTTTTAGACCGTACAACAATGAAAACTACCCCTTGTTCTTTCTGTATTCTATTGCCGTTGTTTTAGACCGTACAACAATGAAAAATATCCCTTGTTCTTTCTGTATTGTATTGCCGTTGTTTTAGACCGTACAACAATGAAACACATCCCTTGTTCCTTCTGTATTCTATTGCCGTTGTTTTAGACCGTACAACAATGAAAACTATCCCTTGTTCCTTCTGTATTCTATTGCCGTTGTTTTAGATCGTACAACACGAAACTCGTCCCTTCTTCTTTCTGTATTGTATTGCCGTTGTTTTAGACCGTACAACAATGAAACACACCCTTTGTTCCTTCTGTATTCTATTGCCGTTGTTTTAGACCGTACAACAATAGAACACATCCCTTGTTCCTTCTGTATTCTATTGCCGTTGCTTCAGATCGTACAACAATGAAACTAGCGTGAAACAAAACACTTTAAAAAACACAAAAATAAAGAAACAAACAAAAGAAAAAATGTATAACACAAAACAATTTAACAGAAACAAAAATGGAATATGAACAAACCATACAAACACCCTTCTTCTACACCATATTTAGGCTATTTCATGATAATAACATTGTGTTTAGCAGTGACTAATCTTAAATAGTGGTCAGGGTTGAGGCAACACCGCAGGATTCGGAGGGAGTCCACTAGCTGTATTCAAATTTGGTCACTATTTTGACATAGTTAGTTCTAAATACAATGTTATTTTCATTACTATGCTGACTGTATAATTAATTTTCATCTTTCGTGAAAATTTCATGTTATGTTTAAATTCAGCTAATAAAAACTAAATGTCATGGAAATTTTGAAAAATAACATTTTGTGACGGATCTCAAAAATTCATTCATTTTATGATATAAAATAAAGAGATAAGTTAAATGAATAGACAAAAGTGCGGTAAAATTTTTACTACTCTGACAGAAATATTATCATTTAAACAGCAGGTAAAGACCCGAAATTAGCATTTCTTTTTTTTTTATTCAAGGCACATTAGTTCTTGTAAATGCCCTGGACTATTTCATCTTTTGTCCTCCCTTCGATTCCCTCGATTTCGGAGCACTAAAACTAATACTTTACCTTAAATTATTTACTTACCCCGGATTATTTACCTCAAATTCTTATGCATATTCATTCATATGTACTATGCTTTACTTTGACCTTCTGCTATGTTTCACCTAATATGTTAGATGAAGTTTAAGTTTCATTCGGGAAAATTTTCCCGTTTCAAGAATCGAATCTGCGCTATATTTCTGTAATATCAAGCTAATCAAATGACTTTGATAAAACGTTTCAGCTACGATTTCAATTTGCCGAATAAATGTGAGAAAATGTATTTAAAGTGAAAACAGTCAACTCGGGTAATTTTCAAAATGCAATCTATTTTTATAATAAAAGTAAACAAATATCTGAAACAAAATCAAAATAAAAGAAAACTTTTTCGTATGTTGAACAAAAAATACATTTAGTAACTAACTGATATATGTAGCCTAATTAAACTGATAAATACACATGAGTAGAAGATTCTATTTCGATGGCGGGATGTTAGTATTTATTTTTAGGTATATACGCGCATTCTTATGAAGCACTTTAATTCAACAATTACTCTGAAACATAATTTACAAGTAAAGTAGGTGAGAACCGAACTGTCAATCCAAAAGTGAACAATCCAAGGACAATGGCAACGCCAGAAATAAAAAAGGCGGAAAAAAACAGAGACACAACATGGGTACTGCACAGAAAAGAAAAATGAAGACACTCACACACAAAGATGAACAACACAGACCCAATAAAAAACCATGGGCGAGATCAGGTGCACCGGTAGAGTTAGCATCTCCTGCATCTTATAAGACACCCTCCGTGTTGAACATGTCAAATCCGGTAATAAAGTAAAATTTGGTAGAGGAAACAACAATTAAGCTTTAAAGGGAAAGATCTGTTGTCATGTGGGAAACAGATATCCCATAGCGGTCCACAAGATGTTGATGTCGACCGTAAAACCTCTGGAAGGATGACTTCAAGTTTTGGGTAACATACCCATGTTGAAGTAGCCTATTTGTGAGCAACCGGGCTCTATCAAGGAAGTCACTGTATCGAACACAGGCTCTTGAATAGCGAATGAGCTGGGAGATGTTAACTCCATATGCCGCTGTTGAGATGTTGCTACAAAGAAAAGGGAAGTTTACTATTGGAAAGGTGAAGTCATCGCGTTTGTCGTACAGCTTAGTTTGAAGTCTCCCTCTGTTGTCAATTTCAAGGTGAAGGTCAAGGAACGAGGCTGATGTAGAAGTGTCTGTGGTATCCTTAATTTAGAGCTCTTTTGAATACATCAAATGAAGAAAATCACCAAAGCGAGGGTTGTTTAGCGACAAAATATCATCTATATAACGGAAGCTAAAATTAAAGGATTGTGCCAGTTTTTTATATTTATTTTGAAGAAGCCCTTCGATGAATTCAGCTTCATAAGAGTGAAGAAACAGATCGGCTAGGAGAGGCGCACAGTTTGTGCCCATAGGAATTCCGATAGTCTGTTGAAAAACAAGTCCTCCAAACTGGACAAATACATTGTCGATCAAAACTCTAACATTTTAATCACTTCTTCCTCTGTATATTTTTTCTCCGATTCGGAGTCATTTTTCACAAAGTAGGCTTGTTCTCTACCTACAACAATGTACCTATATCTTCGTTCACCGTTCTTACGTGAGAAACATCTATGAATTAAACCATTCAGCCGAGATTTTAGTTGTTCATGAGGAATAGTAGTGTAAAGTGTGGAGAAGTAGAAAGTTTTAATGCTGTTACAGTGTGATAATGATTTAGAGTTTAAGATGTCAAGTAGATCTTTGGAGTTTTTCAAAATCCACATTTCATTCACACCGCTTCTTGAAAAGCAAGTATCACAGTATTTTTGAAGGCCCTCTTTAACAGCTGTCAAGATTGAGGTTAGCAATTTAGATATTGGTTTTGTAGATATTTCCATACCTTTTATCACTTTTTGATTGACAATGCTATAGTTCTGCCTCCATATCATGTGACATGCATAGTAAATGGTTGTAGATATACTATGCCAACTATAAATGCCCTTTCTTACAGAAAGCATAATAATCATCAACAGAGAGCAAAACCAGAATCACAACATACCAGTTGTTGAAAAGTCACATATACCTATAGTTAGCGAGAGATTTGCTATCAGAATGTTTATAAATGAACAGCTTAAAGAGAAATACTGTGACTATTTGTCTTTGTTATATCAAGTCTTATTAGATTTTTGGTGCCAAGCAATCACTGGACTGTCCAGAAAGGGCTCACAATACATTTTGTTGCTTTCTGAATAATAATGCTTCCAAATAATAAATATTACAGCAGATCTGATCAAGAATTTACGAAAAAACTTTGCAATTTTAGTAGAAAATTGTATGAAAGTTGAATAATAAGGGGTTATAAGGTCTATTCAAAATTAAAGCTATACATTTTTAAGCACCAAGTTTGATAACAAATGTACAAAGCATTTAGTAGTTATCTACTTTCAACGTTATCAAAAAACATAAACATGATCTCAATAACGTAAACTCTTTCTATTTTTTAATTTCCATCTACCTATATATAAGCTTGAAAAAGACTATTATATCTTTGGTGTGATAACTGATTGGCTATGAATAGATTTTTAACAATAGCCTCAGTCTTATCAAGTTAGCTAGTATCTTTGCAAAGTTTGTAATGGTAAATTGTAATTGTTGTGGGTACTTAATGATCAAAAGTGTTAATTACAACACTTGTTGGAGAAAAATTGTTATACGAGGACTTGCCCAGTGGGTGCTTACTGCAGTCAAATATTTCTCTAGGGATTTGGTAGCCCGCCAGTTCTATGGTTGACATCCGGAGTTGTAGATCAAATCAGTGTTGCCATGTGTTACAACTGCTATATTTACATTTGACTCACCATTATGACTGGCTTGTTTTGGAGTATATTCAAAAGTATAAAATAAAGACCCTACACCCTGCTCTTTGCTTTATGTACTTCATCTTTTCTCCCTCATTGAAATCTATCTCATTAGCTGATTTTGGCTTTCAATTTAATAGATCCTTTTGATTATTTTTTCACTATCAGCTTTTGTACATCTTTCGATTTCTGAATTTCAAATGTTTTGATTTTATCTGCACTGAAGAGACGTAAGTTGTCGAAATGGCCATATGCAGAAAGAAAATATACGGTAACTTCGGTATTTTGTTATTTTTAACCCATATGACTTCAAGTTCGTGTTGTTATCTTGGATTTGGGCAGGGTATTTTATTTCCCTCCCGACTGGACACTCACTCCATGACCATGGCAATAGAGTTGTGAATACTGAATGCAATTTGTATTACGCTTTCTATACATTAAGTGGGTAGACCTGGGGTAGGAGGAGATAACTCTGTTTTTCACTTTTGTATTACTTACGTGAACAAATAGAATCATTACAATAGATATTATCAAAATTTTAAAATTGTAAAAAAAATTCCACACAGCTAATAAATATTAATTTTGTCATGAAAACAAATACCCAACATCCAGTTATTTATAATGAGTACATTTTAAACTACATTTTTGCAATGCTGTTCAAAGATAATGAAAATATGTAAAATTCGGATTTCTTCCAAAGGAGGTAATTTAAAGGAAAGATTCAGCAATTTTATTGATTTTTACCCACTTTATTTTAAATTAAGAAAAAATGGGACGGTAGAATTTTCTAAAATTTTAATATATCTTACATATACTAGTTTTCTTTCTATTCTCAGTTTTTGGTGATATTAAACGACAGAATTTTTTACAAGAAGTGTTCAATAGTGATCAAAATAGAGTACAAATTTCAGCCTTTACTATTCAGAACACCCGAGTATTTCAGTTCAAACTAGTTAAATTTATTATCTTTATTCATGCTTACTTTTACAGACATGTCTAGACTACAGAATTTTTCATTTGAAATAATTTTAGATCAAATACTAATTTAATTAGAGCCAATTTCATACACCACGATCAAGTCCTGAAAGGACCAAATAATATGAGGAAACATGGTATCTTTGATGACCATTAGACATAAAACGGGACGGTAAAAATTGTTGAAATTTGCTGAAAGTTGACATGTGTAGTTTTAATACTGAAAATATTAAGAAAATTAAACGAGTGGAAAATTTTAGGCTTCCCCAGGTCTACCCCCTTAAATACTCGATAATACAGACCAAGTACGTTTGTGCTTTAAAAGTCATCTGATATAGGATATTATACTATAACTAATCCGAGATTCTGATTATCACAAAATATTCAACGAATGATCGAATAACGCAGTAATTCACAAATACGCGCAGCGCATGAGTGAATTACAGCGTTTTTCGATCATGAGTTGAATATTTTCGATAATCAGAATCCCGGATTAGTTATTGTTTTTATTATATAGTCCTTTTCACATAAAATATAGCGGTTTTAATTAAGATTCATCGCATGAACTACGTTTTCTATGTTAATCCGCTGCGACGTTTACTTAACAACAACCTTGACAACGTCTATTGTGACGTCACTACCTAGAGTGAAATTATGGAAAATAATTTCACAGTTAATTATCACTTTTCTTTCACTGGGAAATTTCAATCTTTCACCGCAATCTATATAATAAAAAATAATAAAATACTTACATTACTGTAAATCTAGTTTCTGAATATGCGCATTTCGACAACTATTGTCTCTTCAGTGAAAATCAAATCAAAATCAGTATATTCAGCTTTATGTATTTTCAAAAGTAAACAGTCATAAGTACTTAAGGGTAGCACCCTATATTAGAAAAATCACTTAATCTTTCTCATCAAATTTACTTGAAATTTGAAAAAGTTCCTGCTTTTTACTTCAACTGTGGTGTCCAAAGATCATGTCTTCCATAAAAATGGTACTTCTTCAACGAAAGCTTCTGTCGACTTCATTACATCAAAAATGAAAGGATATGGAGTAAATGACATAGTCAGTACACATACATAGTAGAAACAAGAAAAGAAACAACAATTTTATCGTTGTTCTTCATCTTGAAGTCAATATGAAGACTTCAATAATGGGCTTTGGTCATGCTTCATATATAGTAGGTTTAAGACGACTCCTTTTACATGTTTTATCTGTCTGAGTGGAATTCATTGATAGATATCGAACTTTCCGTTTTATGAGATTTTACATTGCTGGTTCTTTTATGTGGTGGTCTTGTTCATTTTTGTTTCTTTGTTTTGGTTTTATTTGTCATGGTAAGAAATGAAGGGATATGGAGTAAAAGCAAATGAGACAAAATCTCCACAAATACATGGCAAAAACAAGCAATGGAACAAGTGAACGCTTTTATTGTTGATGTCTGAATTTTTGTTTACTTTGTTTTGTATAACTAAGGTAATTGTTTTTAGATTTTTACTCGATATTTCTTTTAAGCTTGTTGTTTCGGTATCGTCAACTAACGTTACATAATGTATCTTGTCTAGCGATTTAAACAAAGAACCATTTTCAGTCTTAAAATGACATTGAACAAGTAACTGTGCAAAGTCAGAAGTAAAGTAATAAAAATAATAAAGTATAAAAAACAATTTCAAAAAGTGTGGCTAAAAATAGAAAATGTCAGTCTCTGGATACTTTGAGTATTCTCCAGATCAAAACCAAACTTGCTTGCATGCTTACTTATCACTCAAAACGGAACCCTATTGATATTAGGGTTGCTGTCCTAAACGTAAAGGTCACAGTGTCTGAACAAAGAGTAGCATTTTCGCTTCGGATGTTAACTTGAGTATCCGTCATACAAAAAACAGCCAAACTTAGTCACATGAGACAGAACCCTATCAATTCAATGAATGCAATTCCAAAGGTGAAGGTCACAGTGGTTAGCAATGAACTAAGCCAATTTTGGTTTCCTTGTGTTGAATCAAACATCATTTATCAGACTAAAACCAAAACTTAGTTACATGCTTACTTATAACACGAGACAGAGCCAATTGATATTGCAGTTGGTATACTCAAAGTAAGGGCCACAATTGCTAAAAATATAGACAAAAGTCATCAGAACATTAGGGTTCTGTGATATCCTTCAACAGATTTCTATCGAAGTTGGTCACATGCACGCTTATCACGTGAAAGAGAAGAACTCTATTGATTCAATTGAAGGGTTGTTATTCTCAATGTCAAGGTCCGAGTGACTAAAAAAAAATATCAAAAATTCGAGGAAAATTTTTATTTCTTGATGATAAGTTTAATAGTATCTTCATCAGCAGAACAGCGTGCCTACTTATCTCACAAGACAGAATACTGTTGGTTTAAGGGTTGTTACCCTAAGCTTGAAAGATCATTTTGGCTAAAAATTGTTTAAGGATGGTCATTCCTCATGTTTTTGAAACTGTGTTTGACTTTCGGAATTCTCTAATTATATCCACAATGATGCATTAGAAAATTTTGCACACTGACCTCCCCCCTTTTTTCTTATCAAAATATGTTTGTATACATCTTGAATAAACTTATGACAAAATTTGATGAAATTCTTGATAATATCTTCATTGTATTCCAAAGGGCGATTGCCTTAATGCATAGTAAATGAAAAATCAAAAGGAGTTCGGTTTCCTGCCAAAATTTTAGGAACGTAAATCTCAAAAACGGGCACACTGACCTATCAATATTTTTTGCTTAAAATGAAGTAGGATCGATGTTCTAATAAATAAAGACACTAATTTTAAAACCTTGATATAATGAACTTGGGGAGTGACCATCCTTAAGATTTTAAGAAAATTTTGGTTTCCAGATAACCTTTGCCTCCGTTATCAGACCTAACATAAACTTGGCCGCATGCCTTTTTATCAAATGAGACAGACATTATCAAATGACCTCTGTTTTGAGACATTTTGAACTTTGAAACGGTAATATAAAGCTGATGATGTGCATCGGTCACTCCTAATTATCATTTGACGTTCAAATCTTAAATCATTTAGCAAACTTTCGTTTAGAATTGATGTCTGAAGAACTCAAATTCTTTGTATTTTGTTGTTTTGATAAAAAGTAAATAAAAATTTTGTAATATGTGATAAATAAAATTTCTTTTTTACCCATACGATATGTAATGTACCGTTATCTAGGGAGACATATTCTGAACAGTAACTTCGGTATTTTGTTATTTTTATCATACAGTTTTTGAAACATTCTCTGAAGTTTTTGGAAAACGTTCTGATAACTCATACTTCGGGTATATGCAATATCTGTTTTATGTTTTATGTATGTAAAGTCTGTTCCACTTCCTTTAGATAATGGAAATCTTACGATTTCAGCTTTATTTTTATATTAATCTTTACCATATTTGGTATGTAAATCAGGAATGACCATATATAGCTGAAAAATGTTGAATTCGCCGTTTACGGCATGAACAAAAAGTCTGCAGTCATGTGCATTTTCACAATTTCTTTCAAACATCTAAGTGATGGATTGTCCTATTTCAAAGGCGAACAAGTGGAAATAACGGTCGTCAAGCTGGTTACTTATGCCCTATTCCCTATTCGCTATTTACTTATTCCATATTCCTATTCCCTTAATAAATTGTCGAAACAGTCATCTACAGAACTCAAGTTAAGGATGCTCGCTGGTCAAGTTTTGGTATTTCTATCCGATATTCGGACTTCTCCGGTTTTATCCAAGCAAAAGTTATATATTTTTTTGCCCACGAACCCTCATATTTTGTGTCCTATTTATTTTGTCACATTCGTTTAAGGATAACCATTGCTAAAGCTAAACATTAAAAAAAATTCAGAGGGGTTCAGTTCTCGAAAAATTTATAATCTCTTATATCTAAAAGACTATATAAGCAACCAATCATTTTTTTCCGTTCTTGTTCTCTTTCTTAACAAAAAAAATAACATTTAATTGAAATCCTATTTATTTTCAAATTTACCAGCAAACATCCTTATCTTAGATCTGGAAATTTTGTCCTTTATTGTCATACAATTTCGTTTTTAGAATCACATTGGCAATGCGGGTAATATCAAATAAATAAAATTCTGTAATTTATTGTGAATTGCACGGTAATAACCCTGTTTCCAAAATAAGGATAAATAAGTAAGTAATTAGACACTGAATTAATATTTTGATGTCCATTTATGAACTGTTATCCGTAGATAGTTGGACGCAAAATGATTAGACGTGATTTTTATCATATCTATACAAAATGTACTGATAACTTATATTAAGGGTACATAAAATACCTGTTTTAATGTTATATAGACTATGGACTTAAACGATAACCCACTTCTTGATCTTTGTTTTATCAAAACACAAAATGTACTTTGAAACGTTGTGATAAATATGCTTGTTAGATTGAAACAAATTTTATAATGATGGACTACAGGTTTGTTATTCTCCTTCTTTCGGTGATTTCCGTCTCTAGTGGATTCTTGCTAGAAAACAATAAAACTGGATTAGGAAATTCACTTACTGATCAACGTTATCATCATCTTTTGGGTTTACTTACTGCAGAGGAACAAAATGCACAAAAAATGGAACAATTCATTTTAAAACTCAACAATGAGGTAACATTGTTAAAACAGACATCTAGCTTGAGCCATGTTTCAAATGAGTCCTCTCAAGAAATGACTGATTTGAAAAATGAACTTTTTCAAGTCAAACAGGAATTAATGCAGGTCAAAAGTGACAACACGAAATTAAATCAGGAACTAACTACAATGAAAAGCATCACAATTCGAGCCCTCCAAAGTTCCGTTTATTCTTGTAATAATGATACGAAGGAATTAAAAGCAGAGCTAGATATCTTTACGCATTCTGTTTCAGCTGGAAACTTAAGAAATATCACTCAACTACAATCAAGTATTGAGTCATTGGAGCATACGGCGACTGACACTACAACACAGCTAAATTTGCTGGCATCAAGTTCCAGTGCTCGCCGTCAAGACTTTATTGCATTGCTTAATCTAACCAAAGATACCAAACACAAAATTGCGACTTTGGAGAGTGAGACAAAAGATGATCTACACAAATACTGGAATATTACGAACCAGAACATTGAATCCTTGGAAACTAAGACTAAACACAGCTTACAGGCTTACCAGAACAGTACAAATCAGAAAATTGAATCGTTGCAAACGGAGACCAGACAAAACTTTCAGACTTACCAGAACAGTACCAATCAGAAGATGAATGATGTAAGCAAAAGAATAACTGCCATTAATGAGTCAGGTACTTACAACATTACCGATAGACCAATCAATACTAGAACAAGCTATGGCTTGTCCTTGAAAACTTTTTTCGGGTTATTCTTTGTGTTATTCTTTTCGTTTTGGTACGTGATTAAACTTGTCACTTACAAAGTTGAAAAGGTCATTTAATTCTTTATTTGTTCTCTATCAGCTTTTACACGTTTTTGGTTAATGGACTTCCAAATATTTTGGTTTTAATCTGCACTGATGAGACATAAGTTGTCGAAATGCGCATATGCAGAAAATAAATTAACAGTAACTTCGGTATTTTGATATTTATTACCACTGGGCCGATGCCTCTGCTGGTGGACTGTTAGTCCCCAAGGATATTCACCAACCCAGCAGTCAGTACTTCGGTGCTGACCCGAAAACCGATTTTATTGAAAGTTACAATATCTAAATTTTACAAAATTTTGTTAAAATCTTAGGAGTATCTCCCTCATGCAAAGCTCTCTCCTTAGCTGAATTTTGGCTTCTATTTAAATCCTTTTGGTTATTTGTTCTCTATCAGCTTTTACACGTTTTTGGTCAATGGACTTCCAAATATTTTGGTTTTACATGTAATCTGCACTGATGTGACATAAGTTGTCGAAAGGCGCATATGCAGAAAATAAATTAACAGTAACTTCGGTATTTTGATATTTATTACCACTAGGCCGATGCCTCTGCTGGTGGACTGTTAGTCCCCGAGGGTATTCACCAACCCAGTAGTCAGTACTTCGGTGCTGACCCGAAAACCGATTTTATTGAAAGTTACAATATCTAAATTTAACAAAATTTTGTTAAAATCTTAGGAGTATCTCCCTCATGCAAAGCTCTGTCCTGAGCTGAATTTTGGGTTCTATTTAAATCCTTTTGGTTATTTGTTCTCTATCAGCTTTTACACGTTTTTGGTTAATGGACTTCCAAATATTTTGGTTTTACATGTAATCTGCACTGATGTGACATAAGTTGTCGAAAGGCGCATATGCAGAAAATAAATTAACAGTAACTTCGGTATTTTGATATTTATTACCACTGGGCCGATGCCTCTGCTGGTGGACTGTTAGTCCCCGAGGGTATTCACCAACCCAGTAGTCAGTACTTCGGTGCTGACCCGAAAACCGATTTTATTNTTAACAAAATTTTGTTAAAATCTTAGGAGTATCTCCCTCATGCAAAGCTCTGTCCTGAGCTGAATTTTGGCTTCTATTTAGATCCTTTTGGTTATTTGTTCTCTATCAGCTTAAACACGTTTTTGGTTAATGGACTTCCAAATATTTTATTTTTAATCTGCACTGATGTGACATAAGTTGTCGAAAGGCGCATATGCAGAAAATAAATTAACAGTAACTTCGGTATTTTGATATTTATTACCACTGGGCCGATGCCTCTGCTGGTGGACTGTTAGTCCCCGAGGGTATTCACCAACCCAGCAGTCAGTACTTCGGTGCTGACCGGAAAACCGATTTTATTGAAAGTTACAATATCTAAATTTTACAAAATTTTGTTAAAATCTTAGGAGTATCTCCCTCATGCAAAGCTCTGTCCTTAGCTGAATTTTGGGTTCTATTTAAATCCTTTTGGTTATTTGTTCTCTATCAGCTTTTACACGTTTTTGGTCAATGGACTTCCAAATATTTTGGTTTTAATCTGCATTGATGAGACATAAGTTGTCGAAATGCGCATATGCAGAAAATAAATTAACAGTAACTTCGGTATTTTGATATTTAAAATCGAGTACATTCGTATTGGGATGAGGTAACCTACACTGGCCTTCGACAGCGACTCGGGCCAATACAGGCGACCTGATCCCAATATGCATGTACTTGGGCATTCATTAAATAGGATAAATATGAAATTGCTTATAAAATAAAAATATAGTATTAAATGAATGTGGTTGTTCTTGTTGTTATGGTGTAATTAAAAGCCAGGTTTTATTGAAAATCTATTTTGGCTTTGTATTTTCTAATATTTGTGTGGAGACAATGTGAGAATTCAAGTCTGAAAAACTAAACCCACAACTTCAGGGTGTTCTTTCAACTATTTCATTCTCTAGACAATATAGTAATTTTAACTTTCTTGACAATGTAATACAGTTAACAACAGAGAGCAAACATTTAAATATGGCACAGATAAAAAGACATTTATTTTAAAAAATAGGGTTAGAAAGAACATGATACTTTATTAGTTACTCTTGTATACTTAGTCACAAAATTTATGATTTATGTGCCAAAAAATTTGAATTTGAATTTTTGACTGAAAAAATAGTTCATCAAGATGTTTAGAAGGAGGTAATACGCTTGCATTCTCAACATTTATTTATTGCTTACTTAATCTTGTATTTATATAGATTTTTATGCTTTCAGTGGTTTTGACAGCATGTGCTAAAGGTGGGAGATACTCCAGTGGATCAGTAATAAAGTTTTCAAAACCTTTAACTGTTTATGGAATAAATAACCTGAATGCATTCCAAAGTTCGGGAAAGTTTACATGTGAAGTTTCTGGAATTTATCTGTTTTCTATGTTTATCCTGTCAAGCTCGGGTCATTTAGACTACAGAATGTACAAAAACAATGACATAATATCCTTAGTTTACATAGACTATGGAAGTAGTAGTAGTGGTTGGTTTTATAACACAGGGACAGGCATTGTGGCTGTTAGTCTGAATGTGGGAGATACTTTGTGGGTGGATGCAGACCAATCATTTTATGTGTCTAGTTCACACTCATGTATGACTATAATAAAAATCAGATAGTGTGTTACAACATTAAAAGGATTAAAAATGTAATTCCTTGTGCTAACAACGGCAGTAGAATACCGAAGGAACAAAGGGGTGAAATTCACAAAAATCGAAGTCCAAAGACAGGGCAACAACGAGAACACAGAAAACAATGACGTTAGACGCAAAAACAATAACGTTAGACAGATACAAAGCACAGAAACAGAAATTACAACATTCAAATGTTTCATTATAGCTCAATTCCCAGTTTTCATGGGAGTTCACACTATTGGTGCCTTAGTTCTTCTAGGTGTTTTTATTTCCATACCCTGTGACTGTCTCACCTCTTTGTTTTTCTGTGTTCTCGTGTTTTTTTCCATGTGTATGCACTTTTATCTTTTAACAACCACCTCCCTTGTTCCTTTGCATTCTATTGTATTATATTGCGGTTGTTTCAGAACAATGAAACTAGCCTGAAACAAAACATTTTGAAAAACAAAAAAAAAATAAAGAAACAAACAAAAGAGAAAGAACGTGGAACACAAAACAAATTAACAGAAACAAAAATAGAATATAAGCAAAACATACAAACACACTACATCTATCCCATATTTAATTTATATTATGATGATAATTTGTATTTAGCAATGACAATGCCAAAATAGTGGTCAGAGTTGAGGCCATGGTGCAGGATCCGGAGGGGAGTGCACTAGTTATATTCAAATTCGGTCACTATTTTGGCGAAGTTATTTCTAAATACATTGTTAATATCATTATTATGCTGACTGTGAATAAATATTCATGTTAATAGGTAAATGTTCTTGTCATGTTTGAGCAAAGTTCATTGTTGAAGGCCTCATGGTGACTTCAAGATGAAGAACAACAATAAAAGCGTTGTTCCTTTGCTTGTTTTTTACCATGTATTTGTTGAGACTTTGTCTCATGTGCATTTACTCCATATCCTTTTATTCACCATTGAATTCTTATTTTCTAAACAGTTTCATAATGTCATGGAAATTTTTAAAGACAACTTTTTGTGACGGATTTTAAAAATTGATTTATTTTATGATTTAAGAGGAGAGATAAGTGAAAATGAATGGCTACAAGTAGTGTAAAAATTTTACTCCAACAGAAATATAGTCAAATTGTATTGTAGAATCGTACAGGTAAGATTTCCATCACTGTTTGATTGACAATGCTTCAAAGTCATGTGACAGGCATACTAAATCGCTATAGATATACTATGCAAAAAAGTATATTTAATACATTTTTGTTCGTTTTGACAACACTATTTATAAACAGGTCATAGGTATTCCCATAGGTACAAATCGTGCACCGCTCATTGCAGATCTTTTCCTGTTCTGTTACAAACGAGACTTCATGGAAAAACTTCAAAACGGAACCATACAAAACAGTGATAATCTTATTTCTATTTTCAATAAGAACAACAGGTATATTGACGATATCCTTACTATTGACAATCCCCATTTGTTAGATTTTGTAGACATGATTTACCCACAAGAGCTGAAATTAAATAAATCTAACTATGATTCCAAATACTGCCCTTTTCTAGATCTAACTATCATTATTGACGCTGGCAAAATAGTAACTAAAATATATGATAAAAGGGATGATTTTGATTTCACTATAACTAACTTCCCTTTCCTTGACGGCGACGTTCCTCAAGCTCCATCATCCGGGGTGTATATTTCTCAACTAGTCCGATTCGCACATATTTGTTCTACTCTTGACAATTTAAATGAACGTAACCTTACTATCACAGCTAAACTTTCACAACAGGGTTACAGATTTTATAAGTTGTTGAATACATTTAAAGAAGTTTTATAACAGATATGAATATTTAATATCTAAATATAGAGTTACTCACAAACAGCTTATTACTAAGGTCATTTCTAATCCCCGTTTTTACGGTTATGTTGTCAAAAAATGCCAGAAACTAATTAAAAATCCAGAAAATCTGGGACGTAACTTACATTCTTTGCGTAATAGAGGATATTGACAAGATCTCTTCTTTAGATCTAGTGACCTGAAAATTTTACATACATACTAGCCTCTCACTGATACTGCCGATGTCTACTGAAATATATGATGATTCTTGACTAAATCCTTTGGGAAGTTTTGAGTTTGAATTTTCTTCCAGCAGCAGAAATTTACCAGCAGACTAGGCTCCTTTTGCTAGACGGCAGATTTACGGCGAGCACCCCTTGACCCTCCTTTCAAGATTGTGGTCATGGAGTTAGTCTACCTGTATTGGGTTTTATTCGTATGTTTTTATACTATAGGGAAACGGGACAGAAAAAGGGAAGGTTTTGGTACCCATAAACCGGTTTAACCCTACCGCTGCGTTTTCCTAGTGCCGGTACCAAGTCCGGCTGTCAGGATTTCCTATCGTTGTTTAGGTTTGTCTTTTGTCTTATTTGTGTTTTTCCTGTATAGTTCACTAGCTGATTGTGGCATGTAATTATAATTTTCAGCCATTGAAGATGTTTCCTGTTGTCCCTTTTATTTCATATAAGGCACTTTTAATGCACTTTCTTACAGAAAGCAAAATAATCATCAACAGTGAGCAGAACCAGAATCACAGCACACCAGTTAATATTGTTGAAAGGGCAGATATACATAGAGATAGCAGGAGATAAGCAGTCTGAATGTTTACATATTAACAGTTTAAAGAGAATTGTTGTGATTATTTATCGGTTTTAGCCATTGCAATATCAAATCTTAGTAGATTGTTCGTGCAAAATGAAGACTAGACTGTCCAGAAAGAACTCACAATGCATTTAGTCATGAATTATTATGCTACCAAATAGTAAATATAAAAGCAGATTAATCAAGCCTGTAATTGTGCTACTTTAGTAGAAAAATTGATAAGTTTCGTTGAATAATTAGAGATTATAGTGTAATCTTAACCTATGCAATACATTTTGAAGCACCAAGTTTTCTTGCAAATGTACAAAGCATTTAGTAGTTATCTACTTTAAACGATATCAAAACACTTAGTAATATGAAATAGAAGTATGAAATTTTTTCCAAGTTCGATCTACTTATATATAAGTAAAACCGACTATAAGTCTGAAACCGACTATTATATCTTAGGTGTGATAACTAATTGGTTATAAATGGTTTTTAAGACTAGCCTTAGGCATATCAAGTTAGGTAGTAACTTTGCAAAGGTTGTAGATACATGGTTGATTAAAACTGCTGAAGGTACTTAATGATAAAAGTTGTTCAATACCACACTCGTTGGGGAATAATCATTATACGAGGACTTAGTCAGAAGATGTTTACTGCAGTCAAATATTTCTTTAGGGATTTGGCAGCCCGCGAGTTCTATGGTTGACATCCGGGGTTGTAAATCAAATCAGTGTTGCCACGTGTTACATTTGATATGTTTACATTTGACTCATCATTATGACTGGCTTGTCTTGGCGCATATTCAAAAGGATGAAGTTAAAACCCTATCCTGCTCTTTGCATTATATACTTCATCTTTTTTCCCTCATTGAAAGCTCTCTCCTTAGCTAATTTTGGCTTTAAATTTAGATCCTTTTGATTATTTTTCTGTATCAGCTTTTGTTCATCTTTCGATTTCTGAATTTCAAATGTTTTGATTGTTTTGATGTTTTGATATCTGCACTGAAGATGCATAAGTTGTCAGTATGGCCATATGCAGAAAGTATTTTAACCCATCTGACTTGCAGTTCGTGCTGTTATCCTGGTTTTTGGCAATGCATTTCATTTCTCTCCCCACTGGGCGCTCACTCCATGACCATGGAAATAGGGTTATGAATATTGAATGCCAATATATATTACGCTTTCACTACATTGAACACTCGATACTACAGACCAAGTACGTTTGTGCTTTAAGTCATCTGATATGAGATAAAAATTAATAAAATATCATAGTTATTCTTAATTTAGTTTCTTCATATGCGTAGTTCGATAACTTATGTCTCTTCAGTGCAGATCAAATTAAAATCAGTATATTCAGCTTTATATATTTTCAAAAGTAAACATTCATTGGTAATTAAGGGAGCACCTGGTTTTAGCCAAAATAACTTAATCTTTTCCATCATATTAACTTGAAATTTGAAACAGTTCCTGTACTTTTTTTCACTTGAACTGTGGCGTCCAAAAAGACCATGTCTTCCATAATATTGGTACTTCTTTAAAGAAAGCTTCTGTCGAATTGATCACATAAACAGTGAAAGGATATGGAGTAAATGTCCATGAGACAAAGTCTTTATTAACAAGAAAACAGGAAAAGAAACAACGCTTGTATTGTAGTTCTTCATCTTAAAGTCAATATGAAGACTTCAACAATGAGCTTTGCTCATGCCTCATTAATAGTAAGTTTAAAACAGCCCCTAGCATTTGTCTGAGCGGAATTCATTGATAGATATCAAACAACGATACATTCATGTCTCTTTTTTTTCGTCTTAGACGCGTCATCGCCAACAAACATGTGTATTTGTTCAAATGCTGTTTGATTTTTTTTAATCACGTAGATAAAAGGTCCTCTCTGGAGCACCGAATGATACATTCGATTTTATGAGTTTTTATGCTGCTGGTTCTTTTTTGTGATGGTCATTTTTATTTCTTTGTTTTAGTTTTATTTGTAATGTTGTCTGAATTCGTGTTTCCTTTGTTTTTAATTGCTAAGGTCAATTCTTTTTTCAATTTTTACTCGATATTTCCTTGAAGCTCGTGCTGCGGTATACATAAACTGACGTAATGCAATGTATCTCGTCTACCGATTTAAATCAAAGAACCATTGTTATGAAAAAGAAAAGAAATGGGGTAAATGTCTAGGAGACAACATCCCATATCCAGGTTAAAACGACCCAAAGCAAAGTACCAGGGGTCACTATACTGTCTTCAACACAGTGAGACCCTCACACCATATAGCAAGCCCTAAATGGTAAAAAAAGAAGGTAAAAAGGTGAATGAATCAATGGAAACAAACCACATCCAATAACCCAAATATCAAGAAACTAAAATTTTATAAGAAGACAAGGACAAGCCAATGACCAACATATTCCTGACTTTGGACAGGCGCAAAAATTTCGGTGGGGTTGAACTCGTTTTCTTGGATCAAAACCCTCCCTCTATGTGTGGTGAAAAAAGTGAAAAGACTAAAAGATTCAGGAAGTTATGAACTTAAGGAAAGTAACATTTGTTCTTGGAACAATTGGCATGCATGTCTTTTCTTCTTTGGTCTTTTGCCCCTTAAAAGTTTTGGAAATGATAAACTAAACGATTTCAAATTAAATTAATTCTCGATATTTTGGTATTTTGTTGTTTTTATAACAAGATTTCCTAAAAAAAAAGTATCATTGACAAATAAATAAAATTGTGTAATATGTGGTAGATTTAATATCTATTTCCCCTGATATTGTAATTAAATATTGTAGTGTTTGTATATGCACCGTTTTAAATCTGGACAAAATATACTGGTGATAAGTTTGTGGGGTATGAATTTCTGTTTAATGTTTTTTGTAGTAAATATGAACTAAAAAGATGATTCTTGTACTTGATCTCAGTTTTATCAAAGCACAAAATCTACTTTGATACGGTGTGATAAAACGTTTGGTAGTTTGAAACAAAACTTATAATGATGGACAACAGGTTTCATTTTTTGGTGTCATTTCGGTATCTGATGGATTCTTACTAGAAAACAACAAAACTGGATCAGGGACATCACTAACAGATCAACGTTTTATTCATCTTATGGGTTTACTTAGTGTTGATAAAGTAAATGCAAAACACACGCAACAATTCATTCTTTATCTCAATAACGACGTAACATTGCTTAAACATGCTTCTGGATTGAACCATGTTGCAAATGGGTCCTCTCAAGAAATTGCTGATTTAATAGTGAACTCAGTGCACTTGGGGAGCGGGGGGGGGGGGAATTCAAATCTTTAATTCGGGAATATTTTCAAGTCAAACAGGAATTAATACAGGTCAAGAGTGACAACAATAAATCAAATCAGGAATTGAATGCAATTAACAAGATTTCCTGAAAAAAGTATTATTGACAAATAAATTAAATTGTGTAATATGTGGTAAATATAAAATCTTTTCCCCTGATATGGTAATTAAATATTGTAATGTTCATATATACACCGTTTTAAACATTCCTCGAAATCTGGACAAAATATACTGGTGATAAGTTTGTGGGATATGAATTTTTGTTTAATGTTTTATGTAGTAAATATGAACTAAAACGATAATTCTTGTACTTGATCTCAGTTTTATCAAAGCACAAAATCTACTTTGATATAGTGTGATAAAACGTTTGTAAGTTTGAAGCAAACCTTATAATGATGGACTACAGGTTTCATTTTTGGCGTCATTTCGGTATCTGATGGATTCTTACTAGAAAACAACAAAACTGGATCAGGGACATCACTAACAGATCAACGTTATATTCATCTTATGGGTTTACTTAGTGTTGATAAAGTAAATGCAAAACACACGCAACAATTCATTCTTTATCTCAATAACGACGTAACATTGCTTAAACATGCTTCTGGATTGAACCATGTTGCAAATGGGTCCTCTCAAGAAATTGCTAATTTGATAGTGAACTCAGTGCACTTGGGGAGGGGGGGAATTCAAATCTTTAATTCGGGAATATTTTCAAGTCAAACAGGAATTAATACAGGTCAAGAGTGACAACAATAAATCAAATCAGGAATTGAATGCAATTAAAAGCGACAACTTCAAAGCAATTTATTCTTGAAATAATGATACCAAGAAATTAAAAGCAAAGCTAGATATCTTGACGCATTCTGTTTCAGCTGAAAACTTATATATGATCCAACTACAGTCAAACGTTTAATCACTGGAGCATACGACGACAGCAACAACAGTATTGCATCCATGAAAAGCGAGAACAAAGATGATCTACATAATCTCTGGAATATCACCAACAAGAAAGTTGAATCCCTGGAGACTGAAACCAGAAAAAGCTTACAGACTTATCAGAACAGTACCAATTAGAAGATGAATGATATAAACAAACATAAACAAACGAGTAGCTGTCATTTATCAGACAGGTACATACATCATTATTCTACCTGTAGTAAACCTCTGAAATGAAATAAAAGGGACAGCATGAAACATCTACAATGGCTGAAAATTATAATCACATGCTATAATCTGCCAGGGAACTACACAGGAGAAACACAAATAAGACAAAAAACGTAAACAACAATAGAACTCGGGACAGCCGGACTTACCGGCACTAGGAAAAGCCAGCGGTAGGGTTAAACCGGTCAATATCAAGAATTTCATTAAATTTGGTCAGAAGTCTATTAAATATGTATACTATCATATTATGAAAAGATAAGTGGGGGTCAGTGTGCAAAATTTTCTAATGCATCATAATGGATAAAATAAGAAAATTTCCGGAAGTCAGAGACAGTTTCAAAGACCTGAGGAGTGACCATCCTTAACGGATGCAAGCCAAGTATCTTGTTGTAAAGAACTTACATCCCAAATTTAAGATAGATTCCAAATGTACTTGAATTGATTTGTGATGATTTGAAATGAAATGTACAGTTTTAGATTTTGTAGACATGATTTATCCACAAGAGCTGAAATTAAATAAAGCTAACAATGATTCCAAATACTGCCCTTTTCTAGATCTAACTATCATTATTGACGCTGGCAAAATAATAACTAAAATATATGATAAAAGAGATGATTTTGATTTCACTATAACTAACTTCCCTTTTCTTGACGGCGACGTTCCTCAAGCTCCATCATACGGGGTGTACATTTCTCAACTAGTACGATTCGCACGTGTTTGTTCTACTCTTGACGATTTTAATGAACGTAACCTTACTATCGCAGCAAAACTTTTACAACAGGGTTACAGATTTTATAAATTATTGAACACCTTTAAGAAGTTCTATAACAGATATGAATATTTAATATCTAAATATGGCGTTACTCGCAAACAGCTTATTACTAAGGGCATTTCTAATCCCCGTTTTTACGGTAATGTTGTTAAAAAATGCCAGAAACTAATTAAAAATCCAGAAAAGCTGGGACGTAACTTACATTCTTTGCGTAATAGGGGATATTGACAAGATACTCTGCTTGCATCCGTTAAATTAGCTTTGAGATCTAGTAACCTGAAAATTTTACATATATACTGGCCTCTCACTGATACTGCCGATGTCTACTAATATTTACGATGATTCTTTACTAAATCCTGCGGAAAGTTTTGAGTTTGATTTCTCTTCCGTAGTGCGACAGTGTTCTATCAGCAGACTAGGCTCCTTTAGCTAGCCGGCAGATTAGCGGCAAGCACCCCTTGACCCATCTTTCAAAATTACGTATTGTCATATTCTCTCCTTTCAAGATTGTGGTCATGGAGTTAGTAGTCTACCTGTATTGGGTTTTATTCGTATGTTTACTATACTATAGGGAAACGGGACAGATAAAGGGGAGGTACCCATAAACCGGTTTAACCCTACCGCTGGCTTTTGCTAGTGCCGGTACCAAGTCCGGCTGTCCCGAGTTCCTATAGTTGTTTACGTTTGTCTTTTGTCTTATTTGTGGTTTTCCTGTGTATTATTTCCCTAGCAGATTGTGGCATGTAATTATAATTTTCAGCCATTGTAGGTGTTTCCTGTTGTCCTTTTTATTCCATTGGTTATCGGTAGCATATTGACAGAATAAAGCTGGGGAATAAGAAAGAATAAACTAAAGAAACTGTAATCTTTTATTAACTTATAGTTGCATTTTTTTATTTGTAGCATTTCAAGCTATTTTCACAAAAATTTTATCCTCGGGTGGAACAGTTAACTGTTGACCGATTTCCGGATTTCCGAATGAACTGTTCCAAAATAACTACGCAGTGCGACATGATTTCAAATCGTATTCAAGTCGAAAATTTATTAGTAGGCAAGATGTTTAAATTGTTTATATAAGTTAATAAAACAGTTATTTCCGTTGCTGTGTTTTGCAATGTATTTGTAGAGATTTTGTCTCATTTGCATTTACTCCATATCCCTTCATTGTTAATTTCATGCCCCGTTTCAGGAAATAGCAAAACTATTTTCCCTCACCTCGGAACGATAGTTTTTGCTGTTTCCTTTAAAGGCATGAAATAACTGTATACTTTTTGCTTTAAATTCTTCTTCTTTTCTAAATGATTTGACATCAAGTTCTTGCTGTAACTCTTGTTATTGACATTAAGTTTCTTATGGGACTGGTCGATGCACCCAGTCTCTCACTATGTGACCATATATCAAAAGGCGTCTCAATAGAGCTGTGGAATGCGGAAATACTATCTGTTCTGTATAATGAACACTCGATAATACAGACCAAGTACTTTTGTGTTTTAGAAGTTCACTGATTGAATATGTAAATTACAAAATATCGAAGTTCCTGTGAATTATATTTTCTGCATATGTGCATTTCGACAACTTATGTTTTATATATTAGTGCAGATCAAACCAAAACATTTGGAAGTCCTTTAGCCAAAAGGTTTGTTAGAGCTGATGGAGTACAAATAATCAAAATGATCTAAAAAGAAAAGGGAAATTCAGCTAACGACAGAGCTATGCATGAGGGAGATAAGTTTCAATGACTGTCTTTACTCTGAACACTATAGGTTCGCCCAGACCATTCAATGTCATATCAAAACCGCTGGTGGATTGTAGTCGATTTACATATGAGATTTACACATGGGTGTCCATTATTTTCGTTTATTTTACCCTTCACTCCTCTGCGCCACGCTCTGGGTAAAATATTAACGAAAATAATGGTCAATATGCAAATCACTGCAGCCCATGAATTATTTCTTAATTTTCTAAAGTTGTTCATCTTTGTGTATGTGTGTCTTCGTTTTTCTTTTCTGTGCCGTGCCTATGTTGTGTCTCTGTCCCCCCTTTTTTTTTGTTTCTGTTGTGTTGCCATTGTCCTTGGATTGTTCGCTTTTGGATTGACGGTTCGGTTCTCACTTAATTTTGTAATTTAGATATTGCAAGTTTCCAAATGAAATCAGTTTTCGGGTCATCACCAAAGTACTGGACTACTGGGTTAATGAATACCCTTGAAGGACAAACACTCCTCCAGTAGTGACAATGAGAATAAATTACAAAAAACCGAAGTTACTGTTTTATATACTTTATCTTTTCTAACCCATATGACTTCAGGTTCGTGCTGTTACCCTGGTTTTGGACATTATATGTCTCAAATGACTGGTCGCTCACTCTGTGGCCATATGTCAATAGACGTCTCAATAGAGCTCTGACTATGGACTGCAGATATATAACGCTTTATGTACAATGAACACTCGATAAAACAGACCAACTACATTTTGTGTTTTAAAGTCAGCTGATTTCCGATATTATTCAGTATATTCAGCGTTATGTATTTCAAAAGTTAACAGTCATGAGTAATTAAGGGCAACGCCTTATTTTAGCTGCACATCATATCTGTTTGAAATTTGCTACAAGTTCCTAAACTTTTTTTTCACTTGAACTGTGGTGTCCAAAAAGACCATGTCTTCCATAATGTTGGTTGTTCTTTAAAAAAATATTTCTTGTAATATAAACAATGAAAGGACATGAAGTAAATACACACGAGACAAAGTATGTACAAATACATAGTAGAACCGAGCAATATAACAACGCTTTTATTGTTGTTCTTTGTCTTGAAGTCACAATGAGGACTTCAACAATGAGCTTTCCTCATGCCTCATATATTGAAAGTTTAAGACAGCCCATAGCATCTGTCTTAGCGGAATTCATATTTAAAGTCAAACAGCAATAAATCCAAGTCTTTACTGGTCATGAATGTGGGATCATGAACAAACATGTGCATTCTTACATATGTTGTTTGATTTTTTTTATCACGTAGACAAAGTAACCCCTCTGGAGCACCGAATGATACCTTCGGTTTTATTAGAAATCACGCTGCTGGCACTGTTTGTGGTGGCCATGTTCATAATCGTTTCTTTGTTTTAGTTTTATTCGTCTTGTTGTCTTAATTGGTGTTTTCTTTGTATTGTATTGTCAAGGCCTTTTTCATAAGTTTTACTCGTTTTTTCCTTTGAGATTGCTGTATTGGTATTCGTAAACTGACGTAATACAATGTATCTCGTCTACCGATTAAAAACAAAGAACAATAAAGCACCACTGTCAGTCTGAAAATAGTATTGATCAAAGAAAATTACAAGTTACTCCGAAAAGTCAGAAGTAAAGTAAAAGAACAATTTTATAAATTTTGGCTGAAAAAAAAATTCAGAAAAATTCTGTCTTCGAATAACTTGAGTATACTTCAGATCAATACCAAACTTGGTCACATGCCTACTTTTTCCTCGAGACAGAACCCTCAATATCTTTCAAATCAATACCAAACTTGGTCATATATTTACTTATCACTCGAGAGAAAACCCTACTGATTTTAGCGTCCCCAAGGTCAAGGTCACCGTGTCTAAAATGATCTAATATTTCAGCTTTGGATGATAATAAAAACATCCAAACTAAGTCATATGCTTGTTTATCACATGAGGCAGAATCCTACCAATTCTTTAAATGCTGTTTCCAAGGTCAAGGTTACAGTGGGTAGAAATATACTTAAATTGCAAGCAAATTTTGGTTTCTGGTTCATAATTCATGCAACCTTTATCAGATTAAGACTATACTTAGTTGGATGCAAAGGATTATGAGGTTGGTATCCTCAAGTTCAGGGCCACAGATGCTTAGGATAAACTTAAGTCTTCATAACACTTTGGTTTTGTGGTATCCTTCATCAGATTTCTATCAAGGTTAGTCACATGGATACGTATCATATGAAACAGAATGCAATTGGTTTAATTGAAGGGTTATTACTATCAACGTCAAGGCCATAGTGACTAAAAGTAGGCTAAAAATTCGAGAAAAAAAATATTTCTGAATGATAATGTTAGTATCTTTCGTCATAAAGCAACGATATTACTTATATCGTGAGACCGAGTACTGTTTGTTTTAGGTTAAGGGTTGCAGTTGCTAAATTGACTAAAATTTAAGAAAATTTTGGTTTCCATATTCAACTTCAGCATCATTTATCAGATCAAAACAAAAGTTGGCCACATGCGTATTTATCAAATGAGAGAGAGAGGCATTTTCAAGTGACTTTTGACTTGATACCTTGTTATTGACAAAAAACTCTGAAATAGTAATATAAAGCTGATGAATTGTGATACAGAAAATGTGTGTCTTGTTAAGGTGTACGTTTGTTAGATAAAGATTTTTTATGTTAATTTCAGGGTGCTTAGCTTATAGCTTAAAAACATTGAAGATACAAAACGACATTTCATTCAAAAAATTTTCAAGATGAAGTGACCTGCAAATTTGGTCAATTTCAAAGGTCAAGTTACTCCACGAATATTATTATTAACTTTAAAAACGATTAAAATCCTAAATGATTTATTATAAACGTCAAAACCTACAAATTCCTGAATAATTCAGCATACTTGAGTTAAGTATGAATAAAAAAAAGTACTTCTCAGAAAACTAAAGCATAAAAGATTCAGTCAGTAATGAACATCCGCATAAACTTCTCATTTTTTCTTGCAATAATTTATGTAACATTTCTTTTTTCTTCGGCCCTTTGTCTTTCAAATGTAAGACATAAGTTGCAGAAATGGTTGTCTACAGAACCCAAATTCACTGATATCTCGGTATTTTGTTGTTTTGTAACACGATTCCATTTGAAAAAATATCATTGACAAATAAATATAATTCTGCAATATGGTAAAAAGAATTTCTCAGATACATAAACTAATAATCTTATGATGACAAATGACAAGTTTAACATATTAACACGGATTCTCTACTTGGAAAGGCTTGCACAAATTCAGCTAATTTTCATTTTATATGCTAAAAATAATCCATGATTTTAGTTTTAGTTTGTTATTATTGGTCTCGGTTGTCATGGTAACCATGGTGGCCATTTTTGGTTATTTAAAAAACCCTAAAATATACACATTTCAAATCCATTTTTTTCAATGAAAATAAATATATAACTTTTTATCAGGTTAATTCGGAACATTTATGGCCAAATCTAAGACAGTTTAGATACTTTGATAAATATAAAGTCAGAGAGGATTCGAATGTGTCAAGAAATTGTTCTTTTTTGGGGCAAATTTTTGACCAAAACATGCAATTTTTCGAGAATGGCACCAATTGCACATACGTAATAGGTAGATTGTTGAATTCAGCTCAGTAAGTTGTAAAAAAATAGAAAAAATCGTGGTTGGGTAATAATAAATGTCTAAGCGGCTTAATGTTAAGGTTGAGTTACCATAGTTACAATGTAGAATTGGCCATTTTTTCAGAAAACTCTATAACAATGTAAACTAGATGTTGTCGGAAATGACAGCTATCCCCGCACTCCCTGTTTGACACAGAAAACAGTTCTTATACACCCTGGGCATAATTTTCTTTTATTATTTTTTAAATCTATCTATTGATAGTCATTATTGTTACTAAAAGAATTCTAGGATATATGGTTGCTAAGTAGAATTCCAAAAAATAGGTGGTCTTTGAGACTTTCAGGACATTTACCAAAATTGGAATCAAATATTTTTGAAATCCAATTTATGAAAATGTTCGTCCTAAACTACACAAACATTTAAAGTATGGTTGCTAGGGAGAATTCCAAAAAATAAGTGGTCTCTGAGACTCTCAGGAAATTTACACAAATTGGAATCAAATATTTTTGAAATCCAATTTATGAAAATGTTCGTCCAAAACTACACAAACATTTTAAGTATGGTTGCTAAGTAGAATTAAAAAAAAATAAGTAGTCTTTGAGACTTTCAGGAAATTTACCAAAATTGGAATCAAACATTTTTGAAATCCATTTTATGAAAATGTTTGTCCTAAACTACACAAACATTTTAAGTATAGTTGCTAGGTAGAACTCCAAAAAATAAGTGGTCTTTGAGACTTTCAGGAAATTTACCAAAATCGGAATCAAATATTTTTGAAATCCAATTTATGAAAATGTTCGTCCTAAACTACACAAGCATTTTAAGTATGGTTGCTAGGTAGAATTCCAAAAAATAAGTGGTCTTTGAGACTTTCAGGAAATTTACCAAAATTGGAACCGCCTTTCAGAATCCTTAATTTTCAGAATTTTGGTTTTTACCAAACACTTGTCAGAATAAAAGATAATATGCCAAAATTTAAGAAAAAAATATGTGTCTTTGACATTTTCAGGAAATTTACCAAAGTTGGAACCGGAACCAAAATTCCAAAAGCTTATTGCAAATTAATAGACTATATGCAACAATTCTACATAAAGATTTGATCCCTAAATCCAAAAATGTAGGAGGAGTTTGCGTCACATGCCACATGTGTCTAATCCACATCTTTGGGTCTTTGTTAAAATTGACATCATGGGGCCTCTTGTTTGCACCAAGACCAATATCAAAAATCCGAAAGCTTATTGCGCATCTACAGACTATATGCAACAATTCTATAACAAAATTAAATCCCTAAATCCATAAATGTAGGAGGAGTTTGTGTCACATGCCACATGTGTAAAAATTGACACCATGGGGCCTCTTGTTTGCACCAAGACCAATATCGAAAATCCGAAAGGTTATTGCGCATCTGCAGACTATATGCAACAATTCTACAACAAAATTAAATCCCTAAATCCAAAAATGTAGGTGGAGTTTGAGTCACAAGAAAAGTGTGACGGACGGACAGACGGAGGGTATAACATTATTACAGTGCGGGGATAAATATCACTTACTTGACCCTAGATATCAATACTGTTCGTCATATACACCTTTGAGGATCAGTTTAACGGGCCATAACCTTAAAATGATTTCAAAGTCATTTACCTTGTCTTAAAGGTCACTGAAAAATCAATTTTATTTTAACTGATCTTTTCAATAGCTCAATTTTCTGTTGACCTTGACATTAAGATTTTGGACCTTGAAATGGTTTCAAGGTTATTATAAAATTGAAGGATGTCTATTCTGAGATATGATGAAAGGTGATTTGGCCTTACTTTCTACAAACACTGATCTCTTCTATAGAAATGGCCATTTTGAGCTTTTTCCACTGTAACCAACTTAAAAATATTTCTTAATCCTTTGCAATTTTCAAAACGTTTGAATGACTAACCTCGGTCTATGAGACAATAGTTCTATCAGTTTTATGAAGTTGGTGCCTTTTCTAAAAATTGAGACTAAAAAGTGATAAAATTTGCAAAATCTTACTGAATTAGGATTTTTTATATTAATGAAATATTTGAAACATTCTTTGAAGTCCGGGCAAAACTTACTGTTAATTAACACGCCCAGCATATAAAATTTTTGTTTTAATTAATATAAACTAAAACGATAACCCTCTACTTGATCTGTTTTTATCAATGCACAAAATGTACTTTGATAAGCTGTGATAAAAATGTGTGTTAGTTTGAAACAAAACAACTAAAGATGGACCTCAGGTTTGTTGTTTTTTTTTTTGGCCATTTCTGATTCTAATGGATTTTTGCTACAAAACAACAAAACTGGATTAGGGACATCACTTACAGATCAACGTTATACTCATCTTATCTGCTTACTGAGTGTAGAGAAAGAAAATGTGCAACAAATGGAACAATTCATTCTTAAACTCAACAATGAAGTAACATTGTTGAAAAATGCCTCTACTTTTAGCCATGTTGCAAACGAGTCCTCTCAAGAAATGGGTGATTTGAAAAATGAACTCAGTGCACTTCAGCTGGTAGTCAAATCTTTAAATCAGGAATATCTGCAAGTCAAACAGGAATTAACGCATGTCAAAAGTGACAATAATCAATTAAATCAGGAATTAACTGCAATCAAAAACGACAAGCTCCAAGCACTCAAAAATGAGATTCATTCTTGTAAAAACGAAACAAAGAAATTACAAGCAGAACTAGACATTTTTAGGCATTCAAAATTGAGAAATATAACCCAACTACAGTCAAGTGTTGAATCATTGGAGCATAAGGCGACTGAAACAGCTACACAGCTGAATTTACTGGCATCTAGTTCGAGCGCTTGCAGTGAAGACTTAATGGCATTACTTAATCTTACCAAACATACCCAACACAAAATAGAGACTCTGGAGAGTGAGACAAAAAATAATCTACATAATTATTGGAATATTACCAACCTGAATATTGAGAAATAAGACAAAAGAAACAAATTAAACCAGAATATTACCAACCAGAAAATTGAATCCCTGAATATTGAGACCAAAATGAATCTTCATTTTTATTGGGACATTACCAACCACAAAATTGAGACCTTAAACACAAAAACTAAGCAAAGCCTTCATGTTTACCAGAATATCACCAACAACAAAATCGAATCCTTGGAGATTGAGACTAAAAATAATCACTATTACCGGAATATCACCAACCAGAAAATTGAATCTCTAAAGACTGACACCAGACTAAGCTTTCAGACTTACAAGAATAACACCAATCAGAGGATTGAATCCCTTGAAAACGAGAGCAGACAAAGCTTCCAGACTTTCCAGAACAGTACCAATCAGAAGATTGAATCCTTTGAGAACGAGACCAGACAAAGCTTCCTGACTTACCAGAACAGCGCCAGTCAGAAATTTGAATCCCTTGAGACAAAGAACAGACAGAGATTCCAGACTTACCAGAACAGTACAAACCGCAAGATGAACGATGTCTTCAGAAAAATTGCTGCCATTAATCAGACAGGTACAAACAATAATATCGATAGGACAATTCTTAGGTGTCTTAGGGTTATAAGCTAGTCCTTTAAACTTTTTAGTATGATGTGCATTTTGTAATATTGATTTAAAAAGTTGAAAATTAAAGTTAATTATTCAAAATTAACTCCAACAAGTTATGTTCCAAAATAATCGATACTTGGTAAGTCATTAATATGGTTATTCAAGATGGTATTGAAAAGAATAACGTTGAAAATGAAAATCTAGCAATTGATTTATCGCCTAGGCTTTATATTTTTGAAGAGTTCATATTTGGTCAAATCTGGAGAACTACTTTTTTGACACCTGAAAAGGGAAACTCTTTAATAAAGTACAATAATGACAACAGACAATAAACACTTGACCACTTATCTACCATTATCAGCTACGCATCTAGTCTTTATATTGATATCTCTGAACGTCTAAAACCAAAGTTGTCCTACAAACATGATGATTTCGACTCTCCATAAGTGAACTTTCCTTTCTGAGCAGTGATAAACTGTATTTATTCAGGTACTCGTAAAACCTCATAAAATAAAAGATGCTAGATCCTTCAATCTTACTTATAGATACATTGATGATGTTCTTTCCATTAATAGCTCATCTTTTGCTAAATGGAAAATTAGAAAATTAGAGATAAAGGAAACAACGATACCACTCGATCTACATCTAGTTAGACTTACATCTCGAATTTGGCGAAAATTGTCATCCCAATACTACAACATACAACAAAACGGACGACTTTTATTTTCCTTAACATGAACAGTAATATTCAAACTTCTCCTGCTTACGAGGATTATGTTTCACAGTTGATTCGTTACGTGAGAGCTAGCACAAATTATACATACTTTCTCAGTAGGCATAGTTTTCTCTGTGACTGCCATATAAATCAAGGCTTTTAAAATTACGTCTCATATACGATCTTTAAAAAAGTACTTTAAAAGTTATCAGTCCAATTTTTGTATAGAAAAAATTAAAGTTTTAGTTCAAACTGTGATTCAAGATTCAGTTTTTTACTTAGTACTGGAATGAGCATTTCTTTTTACTGTCTACGAACTTTCAATAGTACATGTAATTGTTGTCCAGTTGCTACCGGACACCACCGCAATGGCAAGGGAGGATTAGCATGCCATAAAACCGGTTCTACGAACCATTTCTTTTCAATTGCATGTACCAAGTCAGAGCCATTGTGGTCGACAATTTTTCCGATGATTTTTCCACCTGCTTTGTCTTTTTTGCCCTTTGTATTTCGACTCTTGACAATTCTGTTCGGTAATTTTGGCATTACCCTTACAGAAATTGTCATATTTAGGGGCTTTTTTATATTAAAAAATTTCCCTCCTTTTTGCTTTTCTTCTGCCAATGTATCCTTAATTATTCATATTTTCCACTTTATGATGTATGTATTATTAAATTATATCAGTTTGATTGGTTAAATTTGTTATTATATTTTGTCATGCTTAGAAGGAGGCACCAACTTTGTTAACGCTTAATTGTGAATTTAAATTTATTACTAACTTTTCTCGGCATATGTCATTTGGCTACTGACTAATATTATAAGTCTGTAAATTTATTTTTTTTTTAATAATTATTGATTTTTTATGCTTTCAGTGGTTTTGACAGCATATAAATCGATCGGGTACATAATGCTTTACCCTGGTTCGTACGTAAATACGTCTATCTTTTGTTTCCCGATTATAACATCACAATTTCTCATCAGATTTTAACCAAAGTAGGTCACATGCTTACTTATAACACGAAACAGAACCAACTAAATTTGTTGTAACTCACCCAAAGGTCAAGATTACAACGGCTAAAGAAAGAAAATTTTAAGAAAATTTTGTTCTCCGGATAATAACTTGAGCATTCTACAGATCAACGCCACTCTTGGTACCATGTTAATTTAATTTCTTCAATTTTTGGCTTTACTGTTTAGATTATATTGGTATTTTGTTCTCTATCAGCTTGTACACATATTTCGGTGTATAGATTTCCAAACGTTTTGATTTGATCTGCACTGCAGAGTAATAAGTTGTCGAAATGCGCCTTTATATTCTTTATATCTTTAAAGCTGGGGTATACAGGTTTCCTCTTGTTCGTTCGTCTTTCAGTATGTCACACTTTGGTTTCCTAGGGATAACCTGAGTTTGCTTTGAAGGAAAGTGTTAATGTTTTCGAAAAATGTTAATTTTCAATAGTTTTTGTGCTCCCATCTTATCCGACTTGTTTTTGTACACTTACGAAACAGAATTTCTGCAAAATGTGGTCAAGCAAAATAAAATTAAAGAAGCTAGATGCTTTAATTTCTCTTACAGATATATTGAAGACATCTTGTCGATTAATAATAGTAAATTTGCCGACTATATTCCATTAATATATCCACCAGATTTTGAAATAAAGGAGACTACAGACACTGACCATTCTGTTTCGTTTTTAGATTTACTTCTGGACTTTGATGACAGTGGAAACCTCAGCACACAAATTCCTTTTACAAGTATATTTAAGAAACTTTCGGTTTTTGTGTGTGTATTGGTCCTGAAATATTCGTTATAGGTATATTTGTTGTAATTTTATTTATTTATTTATCATTAATAATATATATATTTTTTTGGTTTGTATGTTTTTTTACTTGTATTTTTGTGTGTTTTTTTTTAAAGTATCATCTAGTCTATTCTTCCTTTACAGTGCTTTTCGCTACTCTTATTGGCGTTTTGTTGTGTATTTCCTTACTGTTTTTCTTTATTTCTAGACATTCTTGTTTAATCATAGTTTGTATTTGATTAACCCTTGATAATTTATTAGCAGCCACTTTTTGCGGATTCCATACAGATTTTTATTAAGTTACCAACACAATCTGTGATCTGCACGTTCATTTAACAAACACCTAGGGCTTACCTGTACAGATGAGCATTCTATAAAGTATGTAGGATTATACCCCGAGGTTATATCTACATCTAATCCAAGTGATTTGACACAGACTTTCTTCAATCTTCAACCCTCCCGTTATAGTCTATATTAAATACCCTCGATAGCCGCTTATTTTTAATCAGGGGAGGGAACTCCGGAAACTCGAAATGGGTCAATTAAAGAAGCTTAATCCTTTAATTTCTTCTACAGCTATATTGACGATGTCTTGTCGCTTAATAAAAGTAGATTTGCCGACTATATTCCATTAATATATCTACCACAACTTGAAATAAAGGAGAATTCAGACACTGACCATTCTGTTTCGTTTTTTGATTTACTTCTGTACTTTAATGACAGTGTAAACCTCAGCACATGAATTTATGACAAAAGAGACGATTTCAATTTTGATATTGTAAACTTTCAATACCTCAACAGTAATATTCCGTCTTCCCAGCGTATGGGGTAAATATTTCTCAATTAATCCGTTACATTAGTCAGTATCAAGAATTTTTGCAACGACACAGATGTTTAATTCGTAAGCTTTCAAATCAGGGCTTTGATAAATGCAGGTTAATAGTATTTCTCAAGAAATTCATTGGACGATATCCAGATTTGATTGATAAATATTCAATTTCATTGTAGACAGTTTTGTTTAAGTTTTGGCTACTTCTGTTGAGGTTTGTCCATGGGTCACTTTGATGTGACTTGAACAACGAGCAACAAAAACATTTTACCTGTATGATTTCACAGGGCTTGTACATCTAACGACAAAAACATTTTACCTGTATTTCAGAAAGCAATGTTTTGAAAATATAATGATTTTTACATTTTACACAATCTGGGCACACAGAAGCTGTATTAAGTCGTCATATAAGCGGGAGGTTGATCATTAAACCTGGTATAACCCACCATTTTATTTATAAAATGCCCGTTCCAAGACGGAAATATTACAGCTTGCATAAAATGTTCTGTGTTGGGTTGTGTGTTCTTGATACTATCGTACGGCTTACGGATTATGCTTACTGGTCTCTCCCTGTAATTGCTATGTACTTTTC
>MJUU01044256.1:22399-37164 GCA_002080025.1 Modiolus philippinarum | reverse complement strand
TTTTTTTTTTTTTTTTTTTTTGTTTTTTTTTGTTTTGTTTTGTTTTGTTTGCACCATATCTCAGCACCTGCATGCCATAGATGGAAAATGGTTGGTAAGTGGTTATATCTTTGGTAGGAACATCCATACCAAAATAACGTAACCTTGACCTATATTATCCAGGCCAATGAATTCGGCTAAATTTTTACTTTAGGTCCACAAACCAACAATGGTCAAACAAAATTGGGATTTAGGAACTCCATTTTGATGTAACATTGTTGCTTGTAGTCTGTATATGTACAATAAGCGTTCAAAATTTTATTCCGGACCCAACTTTGGTAACCTTCTTGAAAATGTCAAAGACTAATAAGTTTTTGAAATTTTTAAATACTTTCAAATATTTTAGTTTTCTGAGTTTTCTGCCAGAAAGTAAAATATTATTTTTGATAAAATTTATGTATCGTTTCGTTTGTTGACTAGTATATAATTAGAAATGTTTTGTCGATCTTTTGAATATGTATATTAAGCATCTCAAAACTTCGGATTCGCTTCAAGAAGAAAAAATGCTTGTAAGCAGGCGCATACATATATAGTTCTTGGGAAATGTTTGGGAAATGCTTGCCAGCATCAGGATAGCATATTTGAGGAAAGGAGTCTCAGATCAGTTTGTAACTAAGGGACAAAACCATTACTACCAGGTGCAAATTTGTGGAAGATATCCTGTTACGTATCACTGGAAATAAAATTCAACAAAAAATGTTATCACAAAAAAACACAGTAAAACTAGGACCTAATTTATAATCTTAAGTGAAAGGAAAGACTTATGAGAATCGTCATAAAATCAAAACTGATTACACAAAATTTGTAATTTATACTGGTCTCTCACTGCTACTTAAACACATGATGGCCCAGAAAACACTCTTTTCCCTATTTTAAATGTGTTCTTCCTTAAACAATTAAAGCGTTGTTCCATTGCTTTTTACCATACATTTATAGAGACTTTGTCTCATGTGCATTCAAACCACATCTCTTCATTGCTTATTCCTTACTTTTATTCACGTGATTCTGTTTTTCCTTAGCCGTGAGTTTAGCTAAGAAAACACTTTATTCTTTTTTCAAAATAACATTTTCTTGTTGTAATTTTGGTCAAGCGTTTAGGTATCTTTGTGAAGTTTTTACCCCACTAAATTGAAAAAGATAAGGAAATGGGAGGTTTAGATATTCGTTAACAAGCCGAATAGAAGCTAATAGTACAAAGTAGATCGATCCTGAATTGATACTGTTGTTAATGTTTTTTTTCTTTTTTTTTACTTTATGCTTTGGAGATCTGTATTCGTTTTTCCCACAATTGATTGTAACCTTTAATTTAACGATTGATTTGTAGTCACTGTTTTGTGTTTTGGTAAATATGAAAAAGAAAGGAAATGGGGTAAATGTCAGGGAGACAACATCCCATATCCAGGTTAAAACAACACAAAACAAAGCATCTAGGGGTCTTCATACGGTCTTCAACACAGTGAGGAACCTCACACCATATAGCAAGCCCTAAATGACTCAAAAAACAGTAAAAAAGTGAAAAAATCAATGGAAACCAACCACATCCATAACCCGAATATCAAGAAACTAAAATTTCATAATAAGACAAGGACAAGCCAATAACCAACATATTCCTGACTTGGGACATGGGCAAAATTGCGTTGGGGTTATACTCGTTCCCTCCCCCTATGTGTGGTGAATGGCTAAGAAATAAATACACAAAAAGACTCACAGTAAAAATAAAAGTCGAAAAAACTCCAACTTATCAAGACAAGTAACGAATGAAGTACATAAAACATGAAGACAATACAGACGGGTACTGTCCGGACAATTGCTCGCAGTTACTGACAGCTAGCTAAGAATGTTTAAACGTTTAATGAAGACTTTGTAAGCATATTTCATTTTTAATTCCTCAGTATGGAAGTATTCTGGTCAAAACAAGACATTTGTGAGCCCCTGCCCTCTAGTTGTACCCCCTTTTCAACTCTTAGAAATGAATCTTCTAATATGGCATAGCCATACAAAGCTTAAAACAAAACCAAGTCTGAAAACACGTAGTAGTACAGCAATATGTCAACTAGAGGCTCAGAGACTGAGCCTGTATCGCTCACCTGACAAAATGCTTCTATGCCATGCATGACCAAAAATGAAATTTTTTACCGATGAGGTATAATGTGTAGCTATGTTCTCCATTAGCAGCCATGTTTTTTTGTCTGATCCTATTGAAATGAGTTATTTTTAAAGAGGACTTTCTATGCATTTAGTAAAATTTGCTTAAATAGCTTCAGAGAAGATGATGAAAAGGATGGTTTTCTCATACCGGGCTCCAATGTTATACTATGTTCTGTACTGGAGGCCATGTTTTTTGTCGGATCTAAATGAAATGAGAAATATTTGTTTAGTACCTTCCATACGTTATTCCTGTAAAGTTTGTTTGAATTTGCTTCAGTGGTTTCAGAGGAGAAGATGAAAATGTGATTTTCCCTTTGAGTTCAATGTTAAACCTAAATTCTGCGCTGGCGGCTATGTTTTTATTAGATCAGAGCCAAATGAGCAATCTCTGTTAAGGACCTTCAGTACATCATTCCTGTAAAGTTTGGTTGAATTTGCTTCAGTGGTTTCAGAGGAGAAGATGAAAATGTGATTTTTCCCATAGGGTCCAATGTTAAATTATGTTCGGTGCTGGCGGCCATGTTTTTTATCGGATCGGAATGAAATGAGCAGTCTTTGTTAAGGACCTTTAGTACATCATTCCTGTAAAGTTTGGCTGAAATTGCTTCAGTGGTTTCAGAGGAGAAGATGAAAATGTGATTTTTCCCATAGGGTCCAATGTTAAACCTATGTTTCACGCTGGCGGCCATGTTTTTCATCGGATCAGAACTTAATGAGCAATCTTTGTAAAGTACCTCCCATACATCAATCCTGTGAAGTTTGGTCGAATTTGCTTCAGTGGTTTCAGAAGAGAAGATGAAAATGTGATTTTCCATAGAGTCCAATGTTAAACTAAGTTCCGTGCTGGCGGCCATGTTTTTCATCAGATCCAAACGAAATGGGCAATCGTTGTTAAGGACATTAAGTACATCATTCCTGTAAGGTTTGGTTGAATTTGCTTCAGCGGTTTCAGAGAATAAGATGAATACGGGATTTTCCCATAGAGTCCAATGTTAAATTATGTTCCGTGCTGGCGGCCATGTTTTTATCTGTTCAGAACGAAATTAGCAATCTTCACGAAGGACCTTTAGTACATAATTCCTGTAAAGTTTGGTTGAATTTGCTGCAGCGGTTTCAGAGAAAAAGATGACAATGTTATTTTTCCCATAGGGTCCAATGTTAAACCTAAGTTCCGCGCTGGCGGCCATGTTTTTTATTGGTTCAGAACGAAATGAGCAATCTTCACGAAGGACCTTTAGTACATAATTCCTGTAAAGTTTGGTTGAATTTGTTTGAACAGTTTCAGAGAAAAAGATGAAAATGTGATTTTTCCCATAGGGTCCAATGTTAAACCTAAGTTCTGCGCTGGCGGCCATGTTTTTTATCGGATCGGCACAAAATGAGCAATATTTGTAAAGGGCCTTTAGTACATCATTCCTGTAAAGTTTGGTTGAATTTGATTCAGTGCTTTCAGAGGAGAAGATGAAAATGTGAAAAGTTAACGGACGGACGACGGACGCCAATTAATGACAATAGCTCAACTGACTCTTCGGGTCAGGTGAGCTAAACAAGAGGCTCTCAAGAGCCTGTATCGCTCACCGGGGACCTGCAGCACTATAATTCCAAATTGATGGTCCGTCTTTGGTGGTGTATGTACAAAAGAATCAGAAACTTTTTATAAAATTTAATTAAAATTGTTCAAGCAGTTTCAGAGAAGATTTTTGAATGCAGTTTCCAAACTTAAGGGACTAAGTTAATCTACGTTCCCTGCTGGCAGCTATTTAACATAAAACTTTGAAGAGGGTCACATAAGGACTATCATATCAAAATTCTACTGAAATTGTTCAAGCAGTCTCAGAGGAGAAGATCTTTTTATGCATTTCCCACTGGGTCCAATGTTAAACTATGTTTTGCTACTGGTGGCCATGTCGGAAGACGGATCAACACCAAAGTAACAAGCTTGGTCAAATCAAAATCTCATAAGTTTCATTTATGCAATGTTTAAATTGAATCCATTCAATGGTTTTCCATGATATCTTTGTATGCATTTCCCCATTGCTGGCAGCCATGTTGGATGATGGATCAGAACTGAAGTAACAACACTTGGTCAGCTTCTCATAAGCAAAGTTTGGATTACGCAGTTCTCTAGAAGAAAATCTTTTGTTAACTTAAGTTCACAGCTTGTGACACTTGGTCAGCACCTGACAGGCATCATTCATGTCATGTTTGATTTAAATCCATTTAGCAGTTCTCTAGAAGATCTTTGTGTGCATTTCCCATAGGGTCCAATGATGTCCGCATGTAAGATGACAGATTGGCACCAAAGTAATAACACTTGGTCAGCACCTCATAAACATCATTCATGCCATGTTTGGTTCAAATCCATTCAGTGGTTCTAAAGTAAAAGTTCTTTGTATGTATTTTCCCATAGGGTCCAATATTAAAATTAATATCCCCGCTGGTGGCCATGTTGGATGATGGATCGGCACTAAAGTAAGAACACTTCGTCAGCACCTCATAAGCATCATTCATGCCAAGTTTCGTTCAAATCCATTCAGTGGTTCTCAAGAAGACGTTCTTTGTATGAATTTTCCCATTAGGTCAAATGGTAAACTAACTTCGCCGCTGGCGGCCATCTTGGAAGCGGTTGGAAAGCTTGAATGTGTTCAATAAAATATAGTCCTTAACATGCTGAACATTTTTGCATTTTAAACTTGACCTCTATCTCAAAGCGTTTTTGAAATATAGGACATAAAGTAAAAAAATCACGAAAAATTTGACCAATAAAGGACCACAACTCATATATAGGTACTTGGATTTTCTTCAAAATACCCATGTGGGTAGATCTAAACATGCTGAACATTTTTGCAATTTAAACTTAACCTCTATCTGTTATAGTTTTTTCAATAAAAAATGAAAAACATCAAAATTTTGAAAATTTTAAAAAAGGGCAATAACTCTTAGACGGGTTGTCAGATTTTCTTCAAAATTTCAGCATGGGTAGATCTTCTCATGCTGATCATTTTTACTACGTGTCAGATTTTTGATATCTGTAATGGTTTTTGAGTTATTTGCCAAAAACTGTAATTTACCCATATGTTCTATTTTTAGTAACGGCAGCCATGTTGTTTGACCTAAGGCATACAAAATAACAAATTTTAAACTAGATACCCTAGTGATGATTCAGTTAAAGTTTGGTTCCATTTGACCCAGTGGTTTCAGAGGAGAAGATTTTTGAAAGTGAGCTAACGACGGACGGACGACGGACGGACGGACGACGGACGCCAAGTGATGGCAAAAGCTCACCCTGGCATAGCCAGGTGAGCTAAAAAGGAGGAGCAGTATGGTATCGAAAGCTAAAGTTCCATTGCAAATATCAAGTGGCTGTTATTAGTGTGTTTGCTAAGAAAATTGTGACGGAAAAGTGCAATTTTAAGGATAAAAGTAAAAAGAAGCGAGTCCGTAGACAAGAAGTAGTAGAGAAACAGGAGCTGCAGTCGATTAGCCTATACTAAAGCTACTTGCCACCAAGTGGCTGTAATGTAAAATTGCTAGGAAGTGTGTGACGAAAAAGTCTCATTTCGGAAATGAAAATAAAAACTGCAGGGTCTTTAAACAGGAAGTAGTAAAGCAATAAAGCCGAAAAGGAGAGACCCATTATATTGGGCGATTCTGAAGCTCTATGCAAAAATTGTGACGTGGCGAAGTGACGACAAAGTCCAATTCGGAATATAAAAGTAAAAAAAACACAGTCGACAGACAGGTAGTAGTACATCAATATGGTCCAGAAGAGACAGTACATTATTAGACCAATATTAAAGCACCATACCAAAAAATCATGTGAAGGTGCAGATAATCGTGCGACCAAATAAGGTGTGAAAGGGGACGGACAAAGGTAAAACGGTATACCCCTCTTCTTCAGAGCGGGAGTATCCCTAGCTTGATGTAATAAGAGGCACACAGCATACTGTGTTTGCTAAAATAACTGAAGGGTAAGTGTAATTTAATTAAATTTGAAATAAATAGCTTTTGGTAAAAGAACAAGTTGTTCCCAATCACTGACATATTTTTCAAATTCTATAAATTTTTCAAATATATAGAGACAAAGTTACTGTTATCGAATAACATTATTGGCAGAATGGTATTATTGTTTATGTTTGATGTCTTCATATTTGCATGTATCCCTACAACTAACCCTGTTGTAATTTTATTCTGCATATTTCCAAAGATAGCAACATCTAGAATAAAATAAAAGTCATCCATTGCTCAAATAACAAGACCAATTACATGTCTGATCCTGCGTCACCGTCACTCATGTTCAACTGAGAAAGTGGTTTTTTCCAAACTAAGAGAATGTCATGTAGAAGTTTCAAATTCAAACAAGTATTTATGTACCTTATTACCGAAATATTCTTCAATTCTTTCAAAAAATAAAGAGAAAAAAAAACTAAATGTACACAGTTGAACAAAGAAAAAAATGAAAATTGGGCACATCTCTTCAGCACAGGTGAAAACTATATCTGAGTTTCCAACAAACACATACTTTGTATCTATTTGAGAAAATATGCCAAAGCCATGCAAAAATTCAAGAATAGCTACCAATGATCAATGCGTTCAGATCTGTGCAACATCTCCAGACACAAACTTAGTACCATGATGATACAATATGATGAAAAAATAAATGAATTTGACATTTTTTTATCAAAATTTACCTAAAAGGAAGGTTCACATCATCAGTGTGTTCAACCAACAGTGCAAACTGTCAGATGTATAAAGTCAAAGATGCGAATGTTTCAGATTACATAAACCAGGTACTGAATGTTAAAAGATGATGAAAAAAATGACTGAGTTGAACAATTAATAAATTCGACATTTTTTATTCAAAAATTCCCAAAAGGGGAGAAACACATCTTCTAAGTGTCCAGAACAACTGTGCAAAGTTTCGAAAGCATCAAACTACATGTGTCAGAGTTTCAGATTACACCAACTAAGTACCGTAATGTTAAAATTGAATAAAAAAATGACATGTAATCCATTGAAAACTCACCAAAACAGGAGATGCACATCCTCAATGTGTCCCGAACAACTGTGCAAAGTTTCAGATGTATCGAGTTAAAGGTGACTGTGTTTCAGATTACGCAAACTTGGTACCCCAAAAAAAAGCGTGACGGGCGGATGGACGGACGGACGGACGGAGTCGAACGGCTCCTAGACCTGCAGTCACCGTTGGTGACGCGGGTAAAAACCATCAACAGGTCTTTAAAGGATTGTTTTTTTTACTTCAAATATTAAACCTTACCTCTATATATCCTGTGTAAGACGGGTAACTAAAGGGCACCGTATGATATCCAGTGTTAAAAATATTCTGTCTGTAAAGAGGATGTTTAATGCTGTTTGCGTATGAACTCTGTTAAATAAATCATTTGAAAGAATTAATAAAACCAAATGATCTTTCCCCAAATATGTATTTAATGTTCAACTGCTGTATATTTCTAAATGTAATAGGAATAACTGGAAACACCCATAATGGCTGAAAAGTACATGTAAATGCCACAATCTGTCAGCGAACTACATAGGTTAAACACAAATAATACAAAAGACAAGTGTAAACAACGATAGACTGTAACCTTAACTTCCATCTCGGTGTGTGTTACTATGGTGTTTGTTTGTATAAATTTATTTTGGTTTGTACTGCGCTATTCTATAAAGTTTCACCAACATTTTGTTTTTTTTATTAAATTTTGTTCGTTTAGCAGCTCTGTATTGTTCGTTTTTATTTTTTTACCAACGGTTCGGTTCTCACTTACTTCCATAAGAATGAACAAGCTATACGATATTTGGACATGACAATTTTGAATTATGTTCATTTATGGATAAATATCTTAAGTATAAAAAATGAGGCGATCCGCTACTGAAGCTTCAGCTTATTAGCCATTTTAACTTTCCATTTGTTGAAACAGAGTAGTTATTTCGGACGAATCTAAAATCATCTTATCTTGCAACGTGGTTTCACTATATACTCATTTCAATTTGGATTTTGCCTCATGGAGTTTACGCATTACAATTCCTACCATAAGTATGATATACTAAGTATTTACCTGGAAATGATGACCTGGGCTGGCTTCGTGAAGAACGAGAGGAATTATCAATAGAAAAGACCTGAAAATGAAATCATACATGATGGCAGCAAAATTCATTTGTCCCGTTTACTGTTTACGAGGGTTGTCCGTAAAGTTCGTGGACAATCTAAATAAAAAATCCTAAATAACGATAATGTATATGAAACTTGTATTTTCAGTTACAATGTGTTTTACTGCATAAGTATGCAAAATATCATCGCAATCAGAGAAATAGTAATTACGTTTCTGTGGAAGCAAAACAGACCAATGTTATACACCCGGAGCACAAACTCGTAAAATGTTGACGTTGTCTGACGTCCTAATCTTTGAGGTTAACATTTTACGAAGAACTCGCAATTCAACAAATTCGGGATTTGTATTTTCCTGTCTTTAAAATGTTTAGAGCATTTTACATTATTTCTTGTAAGGAAAAGTTTTCAATTTTAAACTACTTGCAAACTCCATTAATTGATAGTCGGAAATCATGGTCAGTATTACCATGGAACTTATACAGTTTGAGATTTATGAAGTATGGCTAGTTTTACATATTTTATCCATCCTTTTAATTGGTTCTTGTGTCCAAAAATGTCTGTACCAATTAAATTGTAATGCAAACACACTTAACCATGGCTTTTTCTAAATATTTCGGGAAAATGTTTGTATTTGAGGGTGTTTCCCGATATCTGAACGAATCTAAACCCACGTCACTGCTTCGCTGCATCAAAAAACGTCAGGTTTTCTAGAATTTTTTATTTTGCCATGAGACATTTAAAGCTCTGTTAATTTGTCATTTCAAGTCTTTAGAAGTTGAAATTTGGCACGTTTGATGTTGAACATAATATAAACATTGCAATGTTATTTTTATTTCACAATTTACTGAATTTAACAAAATACCAACAAAATAATAAATTTTAGGCACTACGTTTGACATGTAATATTCGTGTTGCTCCGGGACACTATTCCGAGGCTTTTTACGAAGACATATTTACAATTTTTCACGCAAAATTGGATGAACTTTTATATATCTGAATTCATATAAGCTTAAGGCTTACGAACATGCAAAATTGGAATTATAAACCCCGCTTTTATTTTTATTTATCCTTGTCCACGAACTTTACGGACAACCCTCGTATGTGTATGAATTTTAGGGTAAGTCATGAATTTGTTATGTGTATTAGCGTATCCATTCTGTGAAAGAGTTCCCGGTTCTTCTGTTGGTTTTATGCGAGTTTGTATCCATCTTTAATAATTGGTAGTTTTTCGTGTTTGCAATTCTAACTGAGTATTAGTTTGAATCCTACTTGACAAATTCTGTTTCCATGCAAGAACCAGTAAAAACAAGTTCGTGAAAGTAAAAAAAAGTAATAACGAGAGATATATACCAAACGATAAACTCATCTTACTTCATAAATTTGTCTGAATTTATATGTTGGTAACACTTTAACTGTAACACCTGTACATGGCTTAATATTCATGTCGAATGACTTACACGTGGTTTCCACGACCTCAAAAAAGCTTAAGTCAAAATAAAGGTAAGGAAAAGCAACACATAAGTAGCAGTAGCACCACTGTCGCTCGGGAGAAAATATTGGTCATCCATCTATTATGAACCTCCTCTACAAATCATTTTTGAATAAGTTTGCGGAAATAAATTTCAAACAAAAGTATTTGAGTGCTATCATTTACTGACTTCATGCCAAACAGTTGAAACCGAACCATTTTTCTATAATTGTAATGACGAAAAGTGATTTAGATATGCACATATAGATATAAAAAACCCTGGTAGAACCAAACAAGGGAGCAAAGCTTTATTGTTGCTCTTCATCTTGAAGTCACCTCACCATGAGTCCTTCAACAATGAGCTTTATAAAAAAAACAATGCAAAGATATGCACATGAGATAATGTCTCTAAAATGCCTGGTAGAACCAAACAAAGGAGCAAAGCTTTTATTGTTGCTCTTCATCTTGAATTCACCTCACCATGAGGCCTTCAACAATGAGCTTTGCTCATACCTCAGTCAGTTCAAGACGGCACCTAGCACCAGTCTAAGCGAAATTCTTCACTAAATATCGAACGACATTCATGTATTCATTTATCTCATGGATTCGGAATTGTCAACAAACATAAACTGGCAAGGTGCTCTTACAATTATTGACATCAGACACACGCACTAGTGTCTCAACCTATTGGAAAATTACAAGAAATAACCACAGGGCACTCATTTAGTCGATTTTAAGAAAACTTGTCAATATAAAATAGTGAGACATAGGCACCATATACAGGTGGTCAAAAATTGTTTATATATTTTCTAAACTATCTTTAAAAGCTAAGGAGATATGAAGCTGAAGATATTTAGATAGAAAACAAAAAAATAAATACATTCAATACATCGGCTAGCTTTTGAAAGTAATGGCAATATAAAATTTGGAGGGAAACTGAAATTCACTTGCTTGTTTTTTATTTTTTTTTCTACATAATACAAATTGAAATAAGCATATAAAGAAAATTTTCAGTAAACAAAAATGTACATTATTTTATCCGTTTCCAAAATTATAAAAAAAGAGTATGAGAAGCTCATAGGACATTTAATTTTAATGTATCAAAAAAAGGATCTCGAATATTTTGCTTGAGATTCAAAACGTCTGGTTCATATCCTCTCATAAGTGTTATTCAATAGAGACCAAACGAACATAAGAATTTTTCCCTTTTTCTGCAAAAGTAACGTCATGCTATATCATCTAACAAATTTTTGGTTTTGTCAAAATTTAAATCGCTTCTTTAGGAGGAGGAGGAGCCAGATTGCAAAAACATAGTATTTAATAAAAGGAAAGCCTGATACTATGTGGACAATATATATAATATTAGGATATATGAACATTTCATGTATAAGCCTATGCAATACTGCAGGCTTGGTGATATGAAGGATAGATTCTCTGCTTTAACATCAAAATAATGATGTATGGCAAAGACTGTTTCATTGAAGATTTCAAATAGGGTCAAACTGAATCAAAATTCCCACCTAGTGGTCATCTTAGATTGTGTGCGGACTTGGCGGACAATTATTGAAGGGGATAATGTGAAAAATTTGGTTCTAACTGACTTTATGGCTTCAGAGAAGAATGTCTCTGATTACTTTCCAATAGGTTCCAATATTAAACTATGTTCCTGGCTGGCGGCGATCATAGATGGGATTCGAACTTGTTGGACACATTTTTCAAAGGAGATCAACTAACAACTATTGTTACCAGTTACAAAAACAGGATAACAGTAAACACCTACAATGGCCAAAAACTAAAATAACATGCCATAATTCACGAGCGAAATGCACCAGAAAAACAATAACGAAGACAAAATACAAACAAAAATATCGATAGGAACTCGGGATAGCCGGACTTGGTACCGGCACTAGCAAAATCCAGTGGAAGGGTTAAACCGGTTAATAGGTACCCAAATCTCCCCCTTCTTTATCCCGTTTCCTTATAGTATACGAATAAAACCCAATACAAGTAGATTACTTACTCTATGACCACTATCTTGGAAAAGAAAAGCATATGACAAAACGTAATTTAGAAAGATGTGTCAAAAAATGCTCGCCGTTAAACTGCCGGGTAGCTAAAATAACCTGGTCTGATGGTAAAATACTGTCGCACTACAGAAGAAAACTCAAGCTCAAAATTCATTATTTATTTCAGTAGACATCGGTGGTAACAGTGAGAGGCCAGTATATGAATAAAGTCTTCAGGTCAGTGGAATCCAAAGCCAATTTAACGGATTAAGTTGTAAGTTATGTCCGAGTTTTTCTGGATTTTTTTTATCAGTTTCTGACATTTGTTAACAAAATTTCCATAAAATCGAGGATGAGGAACGCCCTTTGTAATTAGCTGTTTGTGAATCACGTCATATCTAGTTACCGTATCTGGATACTGTCTGCAAGTTGCGTTCAAATTTAAACATTCGGGTGAATGTGACGTCAAAGTTAAGTGTTCTCATATTTTGAAGGGGTGTTCTAATAGCAATCTTGTTGTCATACAGAGGGATTCACAGACCTTAGGGATTGATATGTGGTTTTACATTTTGTGTTGTATGCGAAAGTATTAAATAACAATTTTTGACTAGAGTCTTATTTCATCGCCGAATAAATAAATGAAATGAAATGAAATTTTATTCTTTTGATAAAGTTACGTTTTGCCGAGATAAAACGTATACAACGTATAATCAAAACCAATTTAACTCCAACCTATTTGTTCAAAAATATATGACATGATTTTATAGGGAACAAGGAAGGAATTCATTTCCCATTGCCCACAATGCTAATATATTTCAGATTTATAGTACTTTCTAACAATGATCAGATCAAAAACTATTCTTGCTGTTCAGGAACTTTCATTGGCACTTCTAAAAATAAAAAGTTTATATATGTATGACCGCCTTCCCTTTGAGCTATTTATAGAAGAGTGGGGATACCCCCTTTAAAGTTCACAATGTCTGCATAGAATGGGAAAAAATCCATCTTTTTAAAAAAATCGTCAAAAAATTACTGTGAAGTGATAAACATTTTCTAATTATTTATTGAAAGACAACAAAGAGTAAATGACATGAAAATGTGAAAGACTTGGTTAATTTACATCTTTATCATGCAGCACAGCCAATCCTTACTGTACCTATTATTCAATTCCTTGGGTACACAGAAAAACAAACTGGTTCCCTTACTGAATTCCTTCCTTTTTACCTATATATAAATTACCTGTTGATAGCAGGATTGGTGTTTATGTAAAAAAGATTATTTCGGTACGATCCCAAGGAAAGATCATTTTCATCGCTGACTGGAAATAATCTAAAAAGAAACATTACACCAATCTAAAATTCTAATTAATTCATAAAAGCAACCCACACATCAAGCAATTGACTAATTTACTGCATTTTCTTTTTAACATTTCTATCCACTTAACAAGGGTAACAAAGTGCTAAGTTACATAGACACCAATGCTTCAATGCCATTTCTTTAATGTATGTATTTTTGTTTTCGCTTAGATCACTACTCATATCCATTAAGTAATAACATTAATTGGGAAAAATATTTAAGTATTATTGACAGAACAGGATGAATTATAATTTTTCAATTATTTACATGTTATTTATACTGCATGCACTACTGACGGCAGACATAACATGAAATATATATATACAAACTTTTTTACAATAATTCGTCATTAGCGTTATTTCCAATGGTACAAGACAATTTAACGATAATTTCGAAATGCTGACGCAAAACAAATCTGCTTTAATTAATCAAATTGAAAATGTCTATTGATAAAACAGAGAAATAACACAAAACTTAATCTGGGGTGTAAATACGGAGTCATATTGTGCTTTCCAGCATGTGTTTGAATTCCAAAGCAAAAATTGAAAAGAGTAAACTTCTAAAATACAAATTTAAAAAACATTGCAATTCATATTTTACAGCATTTTCGGTATTTTGTTAGTTATTATTTACACAAATTGAGACGATTTTTCCATAGACAAAACAAGTAAACAAAATGAACAAAAACACCACAAAACTTAACACTAGCAGTATGACTAGGAGTATGAACAACTACAAAATCTGGAGATATAATCAGGAGTTCCGGAAGTATCAGAATGATGTGCTACATGCGTTAAACCTGTCACATAGCCACTGAAAATTCCGGTTTGTCAGAATCGGTGTTCGTCAGTTCGGTAATAAACTCTGGAACAGAGATATACGGGAATTTTGAGTCGCGTTAATTCCGGAAACAAATCTACTATTATACAAAAACAAGAGGCTCCCAGGAGCCTGTATCGCTCACCTGGCTTTCAGTTGCCACAATCAAGGGAACATTGTAACTTCAGTTTCTCAAACTTTTGTAGCTCAAACACCTCCAATATCTTGAACTGTTTTTAGAGTCTGATGATGTTTTACTATATTTCTTTGTTGGGCTTTTTTGACAAAAAAACGTTCTTGCTAAGAACCTGACTTTCGACACCAGTTTTGAAGTCGAGAGGTCATTTTGTAAATGGCAGTCAACAAACAATTTTCAACATCGGTTTTGAAGTCGCAACATCAATATCTACTTGGAAATCAAATTTCATTAAAATCAGACAATGTTGAATTTTCCTGCCTTTTTGGTGGCCATTTTGAAAATGGCAGTCAACGAACAATTTTCAACATCGGTTTTGAAGTCGTAACATCAATATCTAAACCAAATGTCATTGAAATCGGACAATGTTGAATTTTCTGCCTTTTTTGGCGGCCATTTTGAAAATGGCGGTCAACGAACAATTTTCAACACAGGATTTGAAGTCGCAACATCAATATCTTTTTGGAAATCAAATGTCATTGAAATCAGACAATGTTGAATTTTCCCACCTTTTTTGGAGGCCATTTTGAAAATGGCAGTCAATGAACAATTTTCAACACCAGATTTGAAGTCGCAACATCAATATCTATTTGGAAACCAAAT
>MJUU01044256.1:0-21936 GCA_002080025.1 Modiolus philippinarum | reverse complement strand
GGCCATTTTGAAAATGGCGGTCAACGAACAATTTTCAACACCAGATTTGAAGTAGCAACATCAATATCTATTTGGAAACCAAATGTCATTGAAATAAGACAATGTTGAATTTTCCCGCCTTTTTTGGCGGCCATTTTGAAGATGGCGGTAAACGAACAATTTTAAACACCGGATTTGAAGTCGCAACATCAATATCTATTTGGAAACCAAATGTCATTGAAATAGGACAATGTTGAATTTCCCGGCCTTTTTTTGGCGGCCATTTTGAAAATGGCGGTCAAGGAACAATTTTCAACATCAGTTTTGAAGTCGCCACAGCATGGCAAACATTTCATCAATTTACACTTAGCCTTCATCTTTTATAGTTTTGGAAATAAAAGATGAAAAATACGAAAATTTAAAAAAATTCGGTGAAAAAAGGGCAATAACTCCTTAAAGGGTTTTGGGATTTTCTTCAAAATTTCAGGGTGGGTAGATCTTGATATGCTGAACATTTTTGCAATTTACACTTGACCTCTATCTGTTACACTTTTTGAGATAAAAAATAAAAAAATGCACAAATTTTGAAAATTTTACGGAAAAGGGGCAGTAACTCCAAGAGGGGTAATCAGATTTTCTTTAAAATTGCAGGGCAGGTAGATTTTGCTATGCTGATCACTTTTACCCTATGTCAGATTTTTAATATCTGTAACGGTTTTTGAGTTATTTGCAAAAAACAGCAATTTACCCCCTATGTTCTATTTTTAGTAACAGCAGCCATGTTGTTTGGTCTTCGGACTAATCGAACACAATTTTTAAACTGCATACCCCGGTGATGCTTCAGGCCAAGTTTGGCTACAATTGGCTCAGCAGTTTCAGAGGAGAAGATTTTTGAAATTGTTGACGGACGACGGACGGACGACGGACGACGGACGCCAAGTGATGTCAAAAGCTCACCCTGGCATAGCCAGGTGAGCTAACAATCAATACATCAATACAGTGAGATGGAATCACTAATTAATTAACACTGTTGAGCTAAGGGAGATTTATATTGAATCTATTTGTAGCGCTTCAGGTTAAATGTTTTTCTTCAACTAGAATTTAGTTAAATAACTGTCATGTAGAAAAAGTTATAAGTACTCTTCAATTTCATTAATATTTGTTTTTAGGCGGTATATATTTATATTCAATAGGTCTGGTATCCAATTATCCTTCTTACTGGTATTTGAGGAGACGGTTTCTGTCTTCAATTATACGAGAGTTCCTATCTCGAAAGTCCCTTGTTGTGTTTCTTATTTTTGTTAATTGACCCTAAAAAAACTTGTTTCTTGCCAGTTTGAAAAATCCAAATCTTCAATGTTGCATTTTTTGTTATTTTACAATTTCCTTCGGTACATTCGTTTTTAAGGTGCATAGTAAAACTGAACATTTAAATTTTCATCGACGGTATGGGTGCAATTTGAAATAGAAAACACCAATGCTAATATAATTTTGAAAACAAAATTAAAAAGAGATATGCGTTCCGTATTTGTTATTGTTTTCCTAAATTTTCAACAAGAAGGTGTTTGACGTTTTTGAAGACAACCAAGAAGTCAAACTTTGGCGAACCGAAAAGGCTGAAGTGATTCTGGAGGAAGCTATTTTGCTCCCTTGTTAAAGCAACAAAAAGCTCAATCATTTACATGTGTACTTACATAATGTCTGGTTTATTTATATGATAGAAAATAGATTCCAAAACCGAATCATTTATTTTGTTGAGCAGATCTTCAACTATATCAAAATGCTGCTCCTGAAATATAAATGGTGTATTTTAAACTACAAGGCTTTTACAATGTGTCGCCTGAACTAAACGTAAAGAAGAATTCCTAACTTTGTCATGGAATAACTAAGTCAAACAGTGGAAAACAAGGAAAATATAAAAAAAAGGAAAACAAAAGACATGGTGTTTGACAAGTGTTTATTAAAGAAGTCCTGCAAGTATGACTGAAAAGAACATTCACGTTTCGGAGGGGTGCTGATAATGAAGGCATACTCTTAAAACTCCAGTCAGCTAAAATAACAAGTCCAATGAAACCATGGAAATATGAGAAAATGGAAAATAATGAAATTGAAATATTAGAACGGCCATCTACATAATATACTATAATCTTCCAACCCTCCTGAAAGTTAGGTTGAAATCCTTAAGAATTCAATATGCTAAAATAACAAAGTCCAGGGAAAGTTTTGAAAGCTAGAAAAAAAATCCGCACAATATGCATGGTGCACATTAACAATATCAACTGAAGGGCTGTATCCATTTTCTTTTTGGTTATTGTTATGTCTGCTGTTTAGTAGGATATGCATACTCAATTAAGTAAAGATTTACAGATAATGAACGTATATATACCCTTATGACTCCAATCATCTACAAGGACAAATATTTGAGAATGCTGCGTTCTCTTTTTCATCCAGAAACGGAAATTGCATTTTTTAACAATCAATGGCATAGAACTCTCTGAAGACAAATGGAATTTTCGTCAAGAGCAAACTTGACTTTAACTTTAATATAGGAAACAACAAATCAAATTTTGAGAAAGCTACGATTGTGTTATTTTTTTATCATCTGTAAACGGGAAAAATACGTTTCCTTAACAATCAAGGACAAATTTGATTTTTATCAAAGCGAAATTGACCTTTACTTTATAGTGGGAAATAAAATATTTAAACTTGAGAAAGCTACAGTTAAGCTTTTTTTTATCATACGGGAAAATTGCAAGAAAGGTCAATTATTTTTCGATGATAAAAAAGTTTTTTATCAAAATCGATCTTGACCTTCATTTTAAATCAGGAAGTAGCATATCAAAATATGAGAAAGCTGCAACCGCTCTCTTTTTATTATCTCATTTTTTAACAACCCTTAAATGACAAAAAGGACTTCCGTCAAAATCGTACTTGACCTTTAATTTATAGAAGGAAAAAACATATCAAAACTTGGGAGAGCTGCATGAAAGCGTTCTCTTTTTTGTCATGTAGAAACAAAAAAGAAGTGTGTTTTTTTTAACAATCAAGGGCAAATAACTCTTGAATGACAAATGGGAATTTCGTCAAAATCGAACATGACTTTCATTTTATAATTGGAAATAAAATATTAAAATATGAGAAAGGTACATAAAAGCATTAAAGCCTTCTCTATTTATCATCTGAAAGCGGAATATGCTGTTTTAAAAGCAAAATAACTCTTGAATGACAAATTGGAATTTCATCAAAATCGAACTTGACTACCCTTCGTTTCTTAGTTGGATTTTAAGCAAAAAGCGTTAAGGGATCTCTTTTTATCATCCGGACACGGAAAATTGCGTTTTTAGCAGTCAAAGGAAATAACTTAAACATTCATTTTAAAGTAGGAAGTAACATTGGAATATGAGAGAGTTACGTTCAAGCTTTTCTCTTTCATCATCTTGACATTAAAATATGTGACGGACGGACGTGAGGATCACTATATACCGAAACCTAAGACAGGAGAAGGTACTTTGCTTGGTTAAGTAGTTTTCCTTGGGATTAATCAATTTGTTCATTAGCTCTTTAACCACTTATTATTTCAAAATAAGCATTGAATGGATATGGAGTAAATGCACATGAGACAAAGTTTCTACAAATACATGGTAAATCAAGGCAATCGATCAAAGATTGTATTGTTTATTTTTTCATTGTTTAAATGCAGAAAATAAATTACAGTAACTTCGGTATTTTGTTATTTATTACCACTGGGCCGATGCCTCTGCTGGTGGACTGTAAGTCCCCGACGGTATTCACCAACCCAGTAGTCAGTACTTCGGTGCTGACCCGAAAACCGATTTTATTAAAACTTGCAATATCTAAATTTAACAAAATTTTGTTTAAAACTAAGGAGTATCTCCCTCATGCATAGCTCTGTCCTTAGCTGAATTTTGGCTTTTCTGTTTAGACCCTTTTGGTTATTTGTTCTCTTATCAGATTTTACACGTTTTGGTTAATGGACTTCCAAATGTTTTGGTTTGATCTGCACTGATGAGACATAAGTTGTCGAAATGCGCATATGCAGAAAATAAATTACAGTAACTTCGGTATTTTGTTATTAAAACTCCTTTATCTGTCATGATGTTGAATTTCTTTTAACTTTGAAAAAAATAGAAAAAAATGAATATAGCATTTTAAAGCAGAAATGTTTTTGCTTTATATAAGTTGTTTTTGAAGCGATTTAGTGTTGTAGTAGCAGAAAAAATTACAGTGTAGCAACATTTATAATTTATCTGCAGAAACCAAATTTTCTTTAATACCAGGACTTGGAATTTTATATCTCACCTTTTAGTGTGTTTTGGTCGTTTTTGTAGCGTCCATTCATTCTAAATCTTTACAACCATATTTTTACCAACACAAACCTTATTGGTTTGGTACTATGTCAAATCAGATGATGCATAGTAGTGTTCAATTAAGCACATTTTTTTTTATTTAAAACTCTTGTACAGAGGACTGACACTTATTGATATCTTAAATAACACCATGCTTTTTGCTCACAAAATATGCAATTAAATGCTTACATAAATGTTTTTATAATTAAATGAAAATAATTACACAAAGGTTCTCGTAATTAAATAAACATAGTAGTCATTAAAGTCAGGTTTCTAGCATTGCGTCTGCTTTTTGTAAGTATACTTGAGTGATGATATTTTTGGCTGACATATTTTGTAACTAACCATCTATAATTACCTACATACAAATGTAACTTACTGCTGAAATCGTAGAATAATAATGAATATGCTTCAGAAATGTATATAAATCTGTATTGAAATTTAGTTTTCTTTGAATCTGAAAAACATAGATTGTGAATACATTATTCATACAATAATGAAACCAGCTATTAAATTTTCATTCTGTTGACTTCAGGATATATAAAAACATTACAAACAATAACAAAATAAGCACAATCATACTTGCTGAACATATACTGCTTTATGTCTACTGAAATATATGATGATTCTTGACCAAACCATTCGGGAAGTTTTGAATTTGATTTTTCTTCAGTATTGCGACAGTGTACTAGAGGACCAGGCCCCTTGAGCTAGCCGGTAGTGCAGCGGCTGGCACCCCTTGACCTATCTTTTTAAATTACGTATTTTCATTTTCTATTCTTTCAAGATTGTGGTCATGGAGTTAGGAGTCTACCTGTTTTGGGTTTAATTCGTATGTTTATTCTACTAAACGGAAACGGGGCAGATAAAAGGGAGGTTTGGGTATCCATAAACCAGTTTAACCTTACCGCTGGCTTTTGCTAGTGCCAGTACCAAGTCCGGCTGTCCCGAGTTCTTATTGTTGTTTACGTTTGTCTTTTGTCTTAATCGTGTTTTTGCTGTGTAATTCAATAGTAGATTGTGGCATATAATTATAATTTTCAGCCATTGTAGGCGTTCCTGTTATCCAGTTTTTTTCACTTATGACTTTTTAGATTGTAACATATAATTTTGGATAATTCGAAAATTTGCAAAATGAATTCAGTCAAAGAAACATAATCAATAATGAATAGTTATGAACGCCCGCACAACCAACAGCTCGTTTGTATGAAAACGAGAAAAACTGTGAGCAAAGCTCACTCATATATACCCTGATCCCATTCGATTCAAGAAATACAAAAATTCAAAACAAATCAATTTTTAAACAGTAAGTGCACAATTGCAATATGCACTGAATATTCTGTGAAAGTTTCAATTAATTCCTATGAATGGTCTAGCAGGAGGAGTCGCCACAAAGTGTGTACCCTATGGTGGACTGACAAAAGAACAAACTGGCGGACTGACATCATGATCACTATTTATTACCCCGCTATAGCGGGAGGGGTTTAATTACATGAACAAATAAAGGGATATGGAGTGGAAAATCCTTACAAATACATGTACAAAAAAGTAACCTGGTTATATTAAGCAAATTAGAACAACGCTTTTAGTATTGTTTTTCATCTTGAAGTCAACAATGACCAGACACTCATTCATTATAGTATGTTCAGACGGCCTTAGCACCGGTTTGAGCGAAATTTATTTGCTAGATGTCTAGAAGCGCTACATCCATGTTTCTCTTAAGCATGGATGTGGAATCGACTACAAACAGCAAAGACATTGGCATAGAACTTTTACAACCCTACTCAAAGTTATTAATTAGGAGAATCCTGTTTAACCATACCATGGATTCTCTGTTAAACCAAGAAATTCTTATATGGGCTGAGAAACTGTATGTCACAGATTTTGCTGATATTCATTGCATAGGTTGATATGAACCTATGGATCACAAAAATAATGATTATTTATTATTATTGACTTTGCGTTGACATTGTAGCCATGGCGTCCATTTTTGACATTTCGAAAACCATAATTATACGCCCTTTTCAAACCTTAATATATATTTCAAAGAGGATCACTACATATCAGATATATATTTGTATGGTGTTAATTCGAAGCGTTATTGACCACCTCCAAAACAGTTTCAAAAATTTAGATAAATATGAACAGTCAGAATGACATTGATAAAGATTTCAAGAAATTGGTCTTTTTAATGCAAAGTTTTTACAAGAAATATGCGAATTTGGTCAATTTTTCAGCCTTTATCTTTTTTAAAAAACGCCCATCTTCATAAATTTGTTAGCAATATTGTCTTATATAGATAAGTTAGTCATTACAAAATATATTAAAATCTCGGCAGGGTAAGAACTATTGTCTTAGAAAATAAATAAGTTGGTTACCAGGGAAACAGTGCAAAAAAGGCAATTTCTGTAGAATATTGTATAAGCTTTTGTTAAAGGTCAGATCAAATCACTGTAAATTACATCTCAGATTACACATCCTTCACGCGTATTAAAACTTTGAAACAATTTCAAGGTCAAGGCTCTTGTTGTCAAGGTCAACTGAAAACCGATCTTTTGAAAACGATAAAGTAGAAAAATTGATTTTTTTAAGTGACATTGAAGACAACATAAATGACCTTGAAACCATTCCAAGGTAATCGCATGCTGAACTGATCCTTTAAGGTGCACATGACGAACAGTATTGATATTTAGGTTAAAGAAAGTGATAATTAAATAGTTATACACTTTTCATAGAAATGGTCAGTTTTGGCTTGTTACCATCGGGGGATGTTAACTCAACTTTCTCCTACCTCTCCAATATTTTTTTTTAATCACCATCCAAAAGTGGGGTATATTTGTTCAACATTTTTGCATTTCTAATTTACAACACTTGATTATCGTTTGATATTGAATCGCATAAGACATTTTTAATGCTTAATGACTATACTCGTTGAGTATCTATAATGTCATAGTCATTTGACGAAATCCGATGACAAACTGTGATTTGTTCTATTCCAATGATATATTTACAAGCATATGAATATATTTAAACAAATTAATGTAACAGTCTTTATTTTGTGCAAGTAATTTTCGTTATATCACAGCCAACAAATTGCAAGTGCAATGTCGGTCTAACTAAGGTTCTGACCATCCGAAGCAAGTGGAACCAATCCATAATAGAAATTCCCTCTTAATGCTTTTAGAATAAAAATCTACTATTCAGGTCTTTAAGAAATTGTTGACAACCAAAGTGTACTCAACACTAGTCATTCTTTAACAGAGCTACCTTTTTAATTTCTCTTTCAATTCTTTCAACTTCATCTAAGCCAGTTACATGTGCTTCATCAGGTATAATATCTAACGTTGTATGGAATCGTAAGCACGCTTTGTAATATCCAATCCCGTTTCTAAGTGAATGGATGCCTGGCTCTTTTCTGGAAGCAGGAATGTATTCCTGTTGCATAAATAATATAAGATTAAGGAATTGCATGGTATATTTGATTACAGAAAAAAACTTTCATTCAAGGCATCGTGCATGTTGACAGATTTAACAGTATACTAAATTAAACTCATTCCAATGTCAATTGAATGTTGTAACAAACATATGACAATTTTCAATCAAAAATAAGAAAAAATTATAGAATAAAGAGACTCATATTGTAACGACACGTATTTTCATAAATTTAGAAAAAAAAGAAAAAAGTGGTCATGTTCGTTTAATTGCATTGATGACCCCTGGTTAGTTTTTCTTGCAAGACAGACGAAATATGAAGACGTAGTTAATATGTTATATGAAATGTCATATGAAAATGCATTCCAAAAAGGTGCAACAGCAAACTTGACAGGATAAAAAGGAAATCAAATTTTAGATCAAACGTTGCATACTTTCAACGATAGTTTGTCTACTAGTCCCTTATATAAGTTCAAAGTCAAAATTGTGTCTTGCATTTCATACCTACATTGATAAGAAATGATTTTAATTCTATGAATGCCTCATAAGCTGTTTGGACCTGACGTAATAAACCTTTGTCTCTATAGTATCTTGACACATGTCTGAAACGAAATGGTGTTTTACACAAATATTAATCTCTATTTAAAGACGACTTAGATAAAATTGCAATATCTGATTTCCATTCAAAAATATCAAAAATAAAATGAACTCAATTCGAACTAACGTGCAGCTGTCCCGAGTTCCTATCGTTGTTTACGGTTTTCTTTTGTCTTATTTATGTGTTTCCTTTGCAGTCCCCTGACAAATTATTGCATGTACTTGATATTTCCGCCATTGTAGATGTGTACTGTTTTTTTTTTTCATTTAATAACTAACAAAATTCCAAGGTACTGTAAATTTATTTTCTGCATATGGTCATTTTGAAAACTTATGCATCTTCAGTGCAGATCAAATCAAGATATTTGGGAGACCATAAACATATTTAGATTTATTTTACGAGTACTCTTTTGATTTTTATTATTATAACACCGGATTGGCCTTTATATCTTTATATTCATTGAAAGAAAACGTTTGCTACATCTTTTTGTAATGTCTTAGTCTGAAACCAGACTGCCCTTGGCTCTAATTTGATTATTTTACCTTGAATTAGTTTATCATAAATCAAACCAAAGAAAGGGCCAGATACCCCCAGACAATGCAATAAACGAATCCAACAAGTATGAAATGTTAATTTAGCTCTGATGGCAAGAAAATAATTTGATATGTGACCATAGCTTATGAAAGAACACTTTAATGCAACCAACAAAAAGCACATAGACATACCTACTATTGTTTTGAGAAACAAACGGTGATAACTTATGGTCCATGTCGTTCTGAAGTCTGGAAACCACATCTTCCTGAAAGGCGTAAAGAAATACATTGATATCAGCATTTCTGTATCTGTCTAGTATGTAGACCAATTTCAAGGTGTCAGTTAAAGAAAAAAGGATTGATATATTTTCACTGTGCGATGGAATATCGTCACAATATATCATTAATGATAATTATTATTAACGACTATATTCAAATCAGCAACATCTAAGCATATTCTGTCATTGTCCACAATACGCAAAATTGCAGTGCAAAAATTGTTCAGTGTATCCTATTTAAGACTGGGCTGCAGTCATATCATAATACGAAAACACTTACTGTGAAAGGGGTTATTTTTGCGTGGTTTAAATTTTGCGATCTTGATCCTTAAACGTATTCACAAGGTTTTATTTAATACATTTTGCTACGTTTATAATAAACTCATATTACACGAGGTTAAGTTCTCGCCAATATTTGCCAATCGTGAAAATAACGAAAATAAATCCCTCGCAAAAAATTCCTCATTACATTGCTATTTTAAAATCCAAAAAGTAACAAGTTCTACAGAAATACAAGACTCAGCTTAGAAGAGTTGCGGTCAACCATGAAAGGATATGGGTTTTGTCTCGTGTGCATTTATTCCATATCCATTAAATGTTGAATTATATCAACATATTCGTGTTATCACAATAGAAATTTTTCACCTGGCACAAACCAAAAGTCAAGATAATAAGAAATTTGAACAAACAAATCATTTAAGAAAATATGGCCAGTAACTTCGGTAATTTGTTATTTATTACAACTGGACCAAACCTCTGCTGGTGGACTGAAAGTACCCGAGGGTATCCACCAAGTAGTTCGTACTTCGGTACTGACCCGAAAACTTATTTTCAATTGAAACTTGCAATATCTAAATTTCAGAAAATTTTGCTTACATAAGGTGTATCAGTCTTGTGCAAAGCTCTGTCCTTCACGTGTTTTGGTTTCTTTCTATTTTTTTTATATTTATTCTTTTTATTTCTTAAATTTCTTATTTTATTTATTTATATTTTTTCAGTTCTATCATATTTTCAAATGTTCGGTTTATAGTTATCCAAATGATATGCACTGAAGAGATATTATAAGTTATCGAACTCACTATATGCAGAAACTTAATTTAAAGTAACGTCGATAATTTGTTATTTAAGTATTTAAGAGAAAATAGTATATAACTTTGTTGATTGTACGTCATAGTAGTAATGCTTGAAATATATCTTTTTTTACGTATTGTAAGACTTCAACAAAGTTTTAAGTCATTGCTGCTAAGATTTATAATTTCCGGCTGACGTTTTAATATATACTGTATTTATATCACGGTGTGATCCAAATAGTATTTAAATTGAAATAGATTTATTTGTTTTACAATCAAATCAGCTAGTTCATCGTTCTTCAGTTTCTGTTTAGATGTAGAAGATGCATTAAGCGATATTCATCATTAGAAACATTTGTTTCAGTTGTACGTCATTAACTTTCAAATATATTAAATGTAGGCATAATAACCTTTACTTTGCTATACATGTCTTACGATTCAACCTCCGTTGCCAAACAAATTAACAAAATGATAACTACTAAACTTTGTTTTTGATGTAATTCTTCTTTATTCTATCATTAAATGTTTTAATAAATATCTTTGTCTGCTGGTAAAAACTCGCATCTGTCTAACATCATTGTTTTGTGTCTAACGTCATTCTTTTCCGTGTTCTCGTTTTTGTCCTGTCTTTGGACTTCGACTTTTGTAAATTTCACTCCTTTGTTCCTTTGGTATTCTACTGCCGTTGTTTCGCACTAAGGATGAAAATTCAAAAAATTAAACTTTCACATTTTTCAAACGTTTTACTCTTATTTCCCCTCAATTTACTCCTTCTTTTGCTTTTCAAATCCTATAACCTGTTAATTCACTCCTCCTTGGACTCTAAAATGCCTATTTCCCCTCTATGCACTCCTCCTCTAACCCTTGAACTCCTACATCATTTTAAATACACAGTTTAACTAACATCATTCGAGTTTTAAATTTCAAAAATTCATATTTAACTCTCCATTCTCTAAATCTCTTTATTAATCCCAGGTTCCTTAAAAATGACACTTTTACATGATTGTTGTATACTTTATTGTGTTTTGTTTGATATATTTAACCTTTTGAAGTTTTTCTATTCTTTTTTTTTCATTTTGTTTACACTTGCTCAGATTTTGACATGCATGATTTCAACATTTTGTGCATATTTTCCTAAACGTTTTCAATTAGTTTTCATTTTATTTCAACTGGTTAACTGTATTTATATGAGTATAGTTTGTATTGTGTTTGAGTTAAGGTTTTTGTAACATTTTTTTTTTCTTTTTTATGAGTTGTGTAATACACAATGAAAAGGGTATGGAGTATATATATATGAGACAAAGTATATACAATGCATTGTAGAAGCAAGCAGAGGAAGAATACTTTAATTGTTGTCCTTTATCTTCACCAGGAGACCTTCAACAATGAGCTTTGCTTATATCTCACAGTAAATCCAAAACGGTGGCTAGCACCGGTTTTAGCGGAATTCTTCACTAAATGTCGAACGACACTACATCCATGTAGTTTGTATTACTTTGCGTTTTCTTGTGAATTTTTTCCAGTTTTCTAATTGATGTCTTTGTCTCGCCTGCTACAAATGTCGCGGGGACAAGACATAGCGACCATAGATTCCGTCGTCGTCGTCGTAAGAAATGTTTAACTGTCGTGAATTGTAACAACTTTCTCAAATCATGATCAAAATCAATTTCCATATTTTGCCATATTAAGTTAGGGTTTTCGGTGTTTTTTGTTTTGTTTTGTTTTTTTTTCGTTTTTTTTATACCCCCCCCCCCCCCCNGGGGGTGTCCGTCCGTCCGTCCTTTTTGTTTTTGTTTTTGTTTTTGTTTTTTTTGTTTATTTGTTTGTTTTGTTTTTTGTTTTTTTTTTGAAATTTTTACATACAATGAAATATTTTAGCCGTTTATTTTTATATGAGACATAATTCTGAAAACTAAGAATAAAAACAATTTGTTCCAAGTTTGGTAAATTTCATGAAACTCTCAAAGACAAGCAATTTCTGGAAATCATTTTCGTCAAAAAATGTTTTCAATCGTAAGATGTCAAAAATTTTGATTCCAAGTTTGGTAAATTCCCTGAAACTCCCAAAGAGAGGCAATTTCTGGGAATTCTTCTTAGCAACCATGTTTTTTATTATTATTTGCTAAAAATGTTTTCAATCGAAAGATGTCAAAAATTTTGATTACAAGTTTGGTAAATTTCATGAAACTCTTTAAGACAAGCAATTTCTGGGAATTCTTCTTAGCAACCATACCTTTTTATGAATTTTCATCAACAAATATTTTGAATCGTAAGATTTTAAAAAAAATGTTTATTCAAATTTGGTAAATATCCTGTTACTGTCAAATAACAAATACCGAGAACCAATATTTGGCAATCCTTGATAGCAACCATGCTTTCTGGATGAATTTAGTCAAAGCAAATATTTTTCAACGGATAGATTTAAAAATTTATTTCACTTTTGCTTATTTTCCTGATACACTAAAGGACCAGTTATTTTTGTAATTATACTAACCAACAACATCTCAATAAGGCCAAATTATAATGACAGTAGAGCAAGCAGGCGAGACACTAGGTTCTGTGGAACCTTTACAAATTATTTTCACCTAATTTTGTATGAATTTTGACATTTTGATTAATATTTTCGTGTTTTTCGGCGATTTTAGGTGTGATAATTATGCTTGTGTGGGAAATACCTTCTGTTGCTGCTCGACGGTGTGAGATATTGCTGCTGCAACTACTGGTTTGGGAAATTCTGGTGTAATATTTTTATTTTTTTTTTATTTTTTTATCACAAATGTAAAATTTCTGGTCAATCTCAAGGGTGATAAGAATAAAAAAGTCATAACAATTTCATATTGTACTTTCTCCGTCATGAGACAAACAAGGATCTAAGATCAACATAAATTTTTTTAAAGTCTACTCAATTGGATGCTGATTTCCTCTTCATCTTCTCGGTCGGGATTCGTACTGTTTCAAAGGAGTTGTTTATTGGGTCGTTGAATCTTAGTTCAATCTTCAGTGTGATAGTATACATGTAGTCGTTAATGGTATTAGTTTGGACTGGAAAATCTCTTTTGCAATAATTAATGCTTGGTACGTTGATGACGTAATAACACCTTCTTTCTACTGCATGTCTCTCCACATTTGTCTCAACGAAACAAGAAGTAATTCTGGACATCTGTAGAGACTTAATGTTTTCTTCGAGTCCTTCTTTTCTAACCTGATCAGGTCGCAGGTATGACGTTGAATTGGGACTTTGTTATGACTCAATGAGTAGGTAACGAGTCTGATGCATCTTGCTTCTTTTCATGTCTGCTTATTTCAAAGCTAGGACTAAATTATCTTTAGAAACATAATATTACTTTGTAAACATATATGACATATATAAATTACCTGACTCAGACAAAAATTGTATTCTTGGCAATACCCAAAGTTTTGGGCACCCCTATCTCAAACACTGTAAATTTTGTAGAGTTGTGTCCCCTGGGTATTTGTTACCTTAAACAGATATTCCATGATTGTGATGGGCACACAATCAATTGTCGTATTTTTGTGACGACAAGTCAAGACTTACAGGCTTTTTCGTAAGAAGTTTGCAAACCATGCCTTGTATCCAATGAAAAAATATGAAATTAACAATCTCTTCCGAATCTGAAACAATTTTTTTTCATTCTTTTTGTAAAAGGAACAATATATTGAAATTCAGATTCAGGGCAGTTCTGTAAAACACATGATATTTTTCAACAATTTACCAGGGGCAAAATTTAACTGATACAAAACTTTGACAGCAAGCTAAAATTTAATTGCCGTTGTGAAAAACACTTGAAATTTTGTTTGAATTTGATGAAATGATAAAAATTCTTCAAAACAAATGCACTTAAACAAATTGAGTGGCAAGCTCTTCGCTAAACTTCACTAATTAAACTCACTACAATTTTTATTATACTTTATTATGTGATCTTGAAAAATGAGATTTGATTTCCTTTAATGACTTCAATGATCAGGTAATTTTTCTCAAGTTAGCCGTAAAATTTATCTCAGCATGATTACTATTTGGTCGTCTTAATTGACAATTATTTTTACGGGGCTAATTAAAAGGCCAAGTGAAGCAAAGTGCTGAATTTGTTTTTAACAACACAAAGTAACTTTTAATGATCTAAAGCTGTTTATATATCTTTTAAACCTGTAGGTCATCCAACATTTAATGTTCTCCTACTTCCGCTTTCATCTTTTCCATTATATTTCATCTGCACTAATGCGACATTCCATGTGCAAAATTGAATTATTAACTGTTGGTACTCGGTGTCTGAAACCTGAGCTTAAACTTTGCTCAACAGGAAGGTCTTTTTCAAAAGAACAAAAGATAAACTATAATAACTTACCATCGAGGAACGGAAATTAGTCCTTCCAAGCTTTATGGCCCTTCTCATTAATGATATTTGCTCATATATCTAAAAGTATAATTTCAAGAATTTCTCATGTAACTAGGATTATATCTTGATACAAATGTATGATATAAGATGCTCTTGTTGTCTTATGGGACGTATTAAAACGTTTCCATGAAATTAACTTAACTGTTGTGTGATTCAAAAACTGATCCAAATAATATATAAAAGTGTGCAACCCTGTCTGTTTTCAGTCGGATATATTATATTCAAGTGACCTAAACAAAACAATTTTTCAACGAATATTATACAGTTACTGTTGCTTCATACTTGTGAAGGAAACCCAAAATCACGAATCATCCCCAATAAAATCACGTTTAGACTCTACCAGCGATTTGCATGAACATATAGAAATTACTTACTTGAACGGGTAAATGCTCTAAATCTTTAGAGTATATTCCTTCCAAGTTGTTAAAAGGTGTTAAAGCTCCATATCTGAAAAGTACAAAAATAGAATATGTCATGCTTTATTTCGCCTTTTAATCTGCTGATTTAATAAAGGAAAAGAACATGAAATTTCGGAAAATATGTTTTGAAAGTTATGTAATGCTTATTTCCGCTATGAGCTGCCAATGACATGATGTAGAGTTGCCTACTCGTTTTTTAATTCCATTCTAAGTACAGGAGGATCTTTGTAGTTCTTCAACAAGAAACTGTTATCATTTCCATGACTGATCTTTTTTCGTGTTTAGTCCTGGTTGGCCCACATTTAGTTACTCCAATTATTAATTAGTTAGAAAAACAAAAAAAGACAAAGGGTTAAGTGACCATAAAATTATATAGTCTGTCTCAAATAAGTTTACATTTACCTTCCTGTGACCATTTTCACTTACATTAGTCATTTTTATCCCTGCACTTTCGAATGTCGTTGGCCTCGTCCGTCCGTCTGTCCGTCCGTCCGTCATACATCCTTGCGACGCGAACTCCTCCTACATTTTTGGATTTAGGGTTTTGATTTTGTTATAGAACTGTTGCATATATGCTGCAGATGCGCAATAAGCTTTTGGGATTTTTGATATTGGTCTTGGTGCAAACAAGAGGCCTCAAGATGTCCATTTTGACACATCTGGCATGCGACGCATACTTCTCCTACATTTTTGGATTTGGGGTTTTAATTTTGTTGTAGAATTGTTGCATATGGTCTGTAGATGCCCAATAAGCTTTCGGATTTTTGACATTTATCTTGATGCAAACAAGAGGCCCCAAGATGTCTATTTGACAAAGACCACAAAATGTGGATTGTGACACATATGGCATGCGATGCAAACTCATCCTACATTTTTGGATTTATGGATTTAATTTTGTTGCAGAATTGTTGCATATAGTCTGTAGATGTGCAATAAGCTTTCAGAGTTTTGATTCCGGTTCCAACTTTGGTAAATTTCCTGAAAATGTCAAAGACTGATATTTTTGGACATTTTGGCATATAATCTTATATTTTGGCAAGTATTTGGAAAAAAATGAAAATCCTGAAATCTTAATATTCGAAAATGTGATTCCAATTTTGGTAAATATCCTGAAAGTCTCAAAGAATTCTACCTAGCAACCATACTTTTAGCATTTGTTTTGATAAGGTTAATCATTTTCACCAATTGGAATTCAAAACTATTTGATTCCAATTTTGGTAAATTTCCTGAAAGTGTCAAAGACTGCTTATTTTTTGGAATTATACCTAGCAACAATACTGTAAGGATTTGTTTCCATTAGGGCAATCATTTTCACCAATTGAATTTCAAAAATATTTGATTCCAATTTTGGTAAATTTCCTGAAAGTGTCAAAGACCACATATTTTTTGGAATTCTACCTAGCAACCAAACTGTTAGGATTTGTTTCCATTAGGGCAATCATTTTCACTAATTGAATTTGAAAAATATTTGATTCCGATTTTGGTAAATATCCTGAAAGTGTCAAAGATCACGTATTTTTTGGAATTCTACCTAGCAACCAAACTGTTAGGATTTGTTTCCATTACGGCAATCGTTTTCACCGATTGGATTTCCAAAATAATTGATTCCAAATTTGGTAAATTTCCTGAAATTGTCATAGACCATTAATTTTTGGAATTCTACATTGAAACCATAGTTAAAAAAATTTTTAGAATAAGAAGAAACATTTCACCAATTTGATTTCCAAAATATATGATTCCAAGTTTGGTAAAATTCCTGGAAGTCTCAAAGACTACTTATTTTTTGGAATTCTGCCTATCAACCATATATTCTTTAATTCCTTATGGTAAAAATAGTGACTTTCAATAGTTTAATTTCAAAAATGTTAAGAAAAATTATACCCAGGGTCTATAGCTGTTTTCTGGGTCAAACAGGGGATGCGGGGATCACTGTCGTTTCCGACAGTCATTACTCTAGTTTAATCTGCAGAAGTAAGCTAAATGGATATCATAAGACATAAAGTTATGTTACATTGTATAATGTATATGATTTTTTTTTTTTGTTTGTTTGTTTGTTTTTTTGGTTTTTGAGGTTTTTTGTTCGTTTGTTTGTTTGTTTGTTTGTTTTTGTTTTTGTTTGTTTTTGTTTGTTTTTGTTTTTGTTTTTTTGTTTCTTTCTTTCTTTTTGTTTGTTTGTTTTGTTTTTTTTTTGTTTTTTTTTTTGTTTTTTTGAAAATGCCAAGCGGGGACATTTTGAAGTCAATTTTAATAATTTTTGTACTTTAACCAATAAAAAAATCAACAATTAAATTTGAAAGCTTTATAATATAGCTATCCTTTTAGATTTCTGATATATTCTGAGACTAAAGTTAGTTATATTAGTCCAAGATACATGTAAATAATATAATAAGAATTTTTGTAATTTGTGTGGTGTTGTTTAACTGAATACGACAAATCATTAAAATTTAGAGTAAGATATTTGTAGGTTTTATAGATATGACAAAGTGTATATCCTTGGATATATTCGATATTACTGATCATTCTTATTTCGTTTGGTTTTATGCATTTTAAGCATTTTTTAAATTGTTGATTTCCTATTTTTGGGATCCAGTGCTGCTGATGAGGAAATAATTTCTGAAAAGGCCATACAGCGCATTAAAATTTATTGCAATTGGCGTAAATATATGTGTTATGGTCTCATGTTCATTTACTCCATATCCTTTGAAAAAATATACAAAAATAAAAGATAAATGAATTTTTCCAAAAACAGGATTTCAGACCTCTTGGAGTGGAAAAATGTATTCTAAGACTTTCAGGACTTTGAGAGAAGAAAATATACCATTGCAAGCATTTAAGATTTTTGCCACACAGTAGCTATTTAAGTTAAGGGGAATCTAGATCAGGATACCAGAATATTTATTTTTTTATTTCAAAGGAGGTTTCGACCAGAATATTTATTATTAAAACTGTCAACCCAAATCCCGTGATTTGTTGCTACATAAAATTAAAAGAATAAAAATTTATATAGAGTTTCAAGAAATTAACCAAAATCTTGATGCGATTTGAATTAACCAAATTCATTGTATGTCTTAATATATTAAAGTACGCACAACGAAATTTGCCGCAGCTTAAATCGCTGTAGCTATTTTGTTTTAAATAAGACCCTTATAATACATATATGTATCATTTTCTAATTTTTTGCCGCTACTCTTGGTATATTTACCGAAATAATCAAAGTTCAAATAAAAATATTTTCCGTAGACCTTCATGTTAATTTCACTCAAATTCTTAAGAAATTCGATGTGGGAGTATGTGATGAACGATTTACGCAAACCAACAAACCAATGAAAAGCCACTAAATGGATTGCCGATAGATAACTTATTTGCATATAGGGTGCTTGTTTGTTGTTTATTCGGGTGGCCAATGAACAAACAAAATTTTGATTTGTTTACTAATTTACATAAAAATGTTTGGGTAAATCTGCGAATAAAATTTGCAGAACCAATATCCAGTTACCATTTACTTTTATTAAAATAAATTTGTTTACAGGTTAAAAGTTTTTGTTGACACTTTGTAAAGTAATTACATAATTAATTTTTTGTTTCGCAATCGAGATTAACTCCCGACTCACGTGTTTTGGTTAATCGATAGACCCCAGGGCATTATAACAATAAATACAGGTGTTGAATTAACCAGGTGTACTCCCTCTGTTTTCGACTCAAATTTTCTGTTAAAATAACATAGAAGGGTAATGGAAAACTTTTTAACTCTTTGTTGTAAAATTATGGTAATGCATGGCATGCAGCGGCAAAAAATTAGCTTTCCATTGGTGTATACCATGTCATCCTTTAACATCTACTTTCTAAGATATTTGGAGAAAAGTCGCGGCAAATTTCGTTGTGGCTACTTTAATTAAATCATATTTTGTTTTAATGTTATATTTCATCAAAAGTTAGCAGTTATATTTTGACAGTTTGTGAAAAATACAAAAAGTTTCCATAAAATTCATCAAAATAAAGCATATTTTTACAAGATTTTACAGGTAAAATATAGGTAAATAATCTATTACAAATTAGAAACAAACAAAATAAATACAATGCAACCTGTAAACATCTTATCAAGGCTGGCATTTCACATCACTTATTTTATGGTAATGTTTTACATAAAAGTAAAAAATACTTACACTCGCCTAACAAACTTATAAAACCTTTAAATCGTCTAATTCATAAGGGTTATAATTACGGTATTGTCGTCAAGTCATTACGTATGGCCTTCTTTGGTATTAACATTGATTTTTTGATAGGGTCTTTGCATTTTAACTAAACACATTCTAAATTTCTAAAATCAGTATTGCATGGACACGGGTTATGTATTCCGGTATATACATGAAATCATTATGCTAAACTCCTCACAGGAAGGTATCTTGATGGAAGCTGTATACTGAGGGTACATAACTTAATTTGTCAGTTGGTAATGGGTCTGGAGCTGGCATGTCAGTTAACTGCTAGTAGTCTCTTGTGATTTCATGTTTATGTCCGTATATTTAGTTCTTTCAGTTTCATTTTTCACAGTTGACTCAGTCCTGTTGCCAACTGAATTTTACTGTTGTTACGATCGTTTTTTTATTTATCACATTGGCTATAGGGGGAAGGTTTGGGCCCAATAAAACTAGTTTAACCCCGCCGCAGCAGGTTTGCGCCTGTCCTAAGTCAGGAAATTTATTAAGCCTTTGTGTGTCTTGTCTGTTTTCTAGTTAGTTCACTTTATGTCTATCGGAGTCTAGGAAGATGCTTCTTTCGCTGAACTTGATTACTCTTTTATTTAGGGGCCAACTCCGACCTACCGTTGGGTGTGGGGTTTCCTCACCGTTCATTGAAGATCTTATGGTGGCTTTGAGTTGTTATTGCTCCCCTTAGGGTCGTTGTCTCTTTGACACATTCCCCGTTTCCCTTCTTTTTCTTATTTAATTGTTAAAACAACACAACCCTCTATGTTTATTTATACCTGTAATTAAAGTGGGCAAACCAGGATGACACCTTTTTTCGCCACTTTGATTTTTTCCTAATCCTCTGAGCTACCTGATCATTAAGGGTCAAACCTTTTCATAGTCAAGATCCTTTACTATAGATATATCTTGCTCTTTGTCCTATCTTCGTATGAAAAAGAAAGGAAATGGGGTAAATGTTCATGTTTGTCAATTATCCCCATATTGTGGAGGAAAACGCCCATTCAAAACTAAGAAATAAGTCTTGCAGTGAATTGACAAGAGACATGATGAGATTATCGGAAAAACATAGAATGAAAAATTATCATGCTCTTCAGTTTAAAAAAAAAATAATCAGAAAACTGGCATATTGATCTTCAGAGTAAAATAAAATTACACAAGAATGCGATCGTGTTTTTTTCCACCATGAATTGATATAAGATAAAAAAGATTCCCCTCCGAGCCAGAATCACTGAAGTTGACATCATACTGGTATTTAAATTTGGTCCAGTGAGTTCAACTGCCGTCTTTAGATTTAGTTCCAAATTGCAGACAAGGAAAATCTTGGCATGTCAAACGTGTGTTATTCAACTAAAATAAAAATGGTATAGTTGGCCACGATTAAAAAGTAAAAAAACACAAAAATATATAAATTGAAAAACATCTAAAAATGACAAAAAAGTCAGAAGGGATTCATTTTTGTCATTTTTAGATGTTATTTGATTTGTACATTTTTGTGTTTTTTTACTTTTAATCGTGGCCAACTATACCATTTTTATTTTGTTCCATAGAGAATTTTTGGTCATTGCACAACATAAATATTTTTATATGTTATTCAAATAGTTTCATTAAGAAATCTTACATGAAATGCTGAACTTAGTCCATGTCTAAGTGGCCTTTTCAACAAACACTAGCATTGAAGATAATCTTCCAATGACAATTTGTCTCATTCGTTTCCTGATCTGAACAGTTGTCTTGTTAGTATTCTATCTGTACTGAGTTCTATTTGTTTGTTTATGAATAGGACAGAGAAATGATAAAAGAAATCAAAGCTCCGATGGAGCTGAATCTCGAAGCCCTGAAATTCTACATGTGGCAAAACTTCGTAGTCATCCAAAGAACTACTGCATACGTCTGCATGTATTAAGTTATAGTCCCTAATACGTGAAAATAATCGGATTGTGTGATTTCGCAAGTTGATTTCATTGCTATTATATATTATCAAGCGCATTTGGCCACTTATTGCGATTTTAAAGGCGTAAAAACTTCTTAAAAGGCGACCGCGATAATTAATTTGTGCGAAAATTCGGACGACCAAGTAGCGATGTTTGTATTTTGAATGCTACGGAACATTTACTACACTATTTTAAGAATACACACTACAACGACTCGTTATTGATTATTGTAACTATGAATGGGGACATGTTTGACCTAAATAAATAATTTAAATCATAATTATAGAACACCAATCCCTGAATCTATTAGGCACTAATTGATACTCAAAACAATAAATACGTTACTGACTTTGAAAATTTATAAACGTAATGTATAAACTCAATGTTATGATACTAAATTAATCGCGCTTCTGGACACGTGTACTTATGTGAACTTTAAATATAGATCGCTTCAGCTGTGTGAATACACATCTGACGTGTTTATCGTATGTTTCATTTTAAACCAATAAAAACATCTTATAAAGGTCAATGGGCGTGTTTTCCCATCAGATATAAAGACAGCCATTCATTTTCTATAAGCAACGAGTAAAAAAACGAGTAATTTGATTAACATGCATATTGTTTTCAGTTTAATAAAACAACACTGTATTCTACTCATGAAAATGAAGAAATATAACTTAAATACTAAATGTATCCGATTTTGAAA
>MJUU01044254.1:55016-77179 GCA_002080025.1 Modiolus philippinarum | reverse complement strand
CATTACAAATGATATTTTGTTGTATAACATAATTCACAAATGTTTATTTCGTCAATATTAAGTTATATTCAGGGATCGGGTAATTGTAATCAGTAATTGCAATTGATTGCAATCAGTTACGTTTTCTGATGAAATTGAAAGCAATTGGAATCGAGTTTTATTTCAATTACAATTATTTAAAATTATTCAAATACAGTTTGAAAAATTGATGTTATTGCAACTACCTTCTACATTGCCATGGCAACAGTCAGTCTGATCAATTTTTAGACAATAAACGAAGATTAACATAATTGGAAATGTAACACTTTTGCAGTGTTTCTTTATAAATATAGATAATGATTAGAGATTATTGATGTACTCAAAAATTTTAATCCCATTCCTAAGGCATTTAAAGGCCTCAAAAACAATTTGTCTCAAAAAGAAGAAAATTAAGCTTATCTCACAGAATCAAATAATTGCCCTTTTCAAGCTTGTTTCACAGTTTTTCATTTAATTTTTGTTGTTATTCCTCCATCATGTACCTTAAACATGTTCGGCTTAACTTATATTTTATATTCCTAATATGTGTCATAAATTCTGTCGCAGTGTCCATGAATCTGATTTCAACATTACCTTTTTACTAATATGTTTACCAGTATGTAAACTTACCCTGTCAACTCAGCCTGTTTCACTCCTTAGGATGTTTTTGCGGACATGCATGTCAATTTTTTTCTCATACTTATATATGAAAAAGAAAGGAAATGGGGTAAATGTCAAGGAGACAACATTCCATATGTACATACATTTACTCCATATCCTTTTATTCACCATATATCTGTTATAGGGATTATGATACCCGGTCAGGGATGGGGTCGATTACTTTTAAATGTAATTGAATACATTGCAATTACTTTGCTTTGAAAATGTAATCAATTGCATTACAATTACAGCATTTTTTATTTGTAATTGATTACAATACATTACTTTCCTCTGTTGTAATCATGATTACTAGTGATTACTTATGAATACATATGTCTTTGAAAGATACAGGTGCCTGTTGAAACAGAGATCATTGCTTAAACATACATTTGCGCTTTCCATACAAAGGTCATTTAATCAAATTTGCTGCCACAAGCTTAACTGAATTTTTTGTTCATCTTTTGATAAGTAGGTCAAAATTGTTCAATTACAAATGCTTCATTCTAAGCATTTTATGTTTTAAGTGTAATTTTTCAACTAATGCCAGATACTTATGTTGGAAATAATGGAGAGGTATCAGTTTTTACAATAATATCGCAGTGGTTATAATATGTTTATTTTGGTGAAATGATATTTTCTTTTCATGGTTGATACAACAGTATTTTCATTAAAGCTGCGTCTTTTCCGACTTGGAAATGATATATTACTCATTGTTTCTCTATTAACAAAAAAAACTTGGTTAAGTAATTGTTTTGAAATTATTGTTAAAATCTGGCAATAATTGTTTATCCAGTATTTACACTAATTAGTATTGACAATTTATTTTTTGTTTATTTAGCCATATTAGTTGACATCTACATGTTTTTATTACAATTATCAGCTTGTCATTTTTACGGCCCAGAGATATGTACATGATTTTCTTTAATTTAATTTATTAAACGAGATAAACAATTACTAAATGAATACAAGTGAATGTTATTTCTTTAAAAGTTTACAAATGAAGTTTTTGAAAGTAAATATTGTTATTATGTGCATCTCGGACCTTTACCAGTTTCTTCCCTTTCATACTTAAAATGTTTAAAACTTCAAGAAAAATGAAACTAAGGTTGAGTGCTGATTGATTTTAATATGAAACTCTTATTGATATTTAAATTAGGTAAGAACTTATGTAGTAAAATAATTATGGTAAAGAATTAACTTGAATATGTATACATGGAATATATATCTCGTATATTTGATATATGTAACAATCACTGAGTCTAGTTATATTAATGATTTAATTAATAGAAAAATGTGCTTCCTTGATTTCAAAGGTATTTGATTAATTTAATGTCCAAAAATAAACTTGTTACCTTATGTTACCTTATCTGATGAAACAATGGCCATAAAATCAATCAAGTCAATGTAAATAACACAATACCGAAGTTACTGTAAATCACAAGTGCTGTAAATTTAATTTCTGTATATGCGCATTTCGACAACTTACGTGTCTTCACTTAACTGAACACATACATGTAAATAATAATTCTAAAATTTATATTTAGCCTTACTCTGGGGATTGACGAAATAAAAAAATCACAAGAAAACGTTTTTTGAATGCATTGATTCTACCACATTTGATTACTGTTGTTTAATTTGGTGTATTGTAATTCATATTTATTTGTCAGCTACTAGATTTACCAAATAGGGCGTAACACAATGTTTTAAGGTAGTAGACCTAGGTTAAGGGAGATAACTCTTTAAATCAGTAAGACGTTTGAAATAGTTAGTTTCATCAATGCTTTTTAAGCATTGACGTGAAAAAGAATAAAAAATCAGCTATGTTACTCAGAGGCTTAGAATCTGTTTATGAAAATGATTTCAACAAACTCACCTGTGATTTTTAAGAGTTATGTCCCTTAACCTAGGTCTACTACCTTAAACAATTGAGGGAAATATTAGAGAATTAGGATTGTTCAAATTACGATATGAATACTTTGAAGGTGTTAACTTTTATTCTTTGTTTTTTTATTTACCGTCTAAAAATGAATTACAAATGTAGCCCTAGAATTTTTATCAAATTTATCAAAATATCTTGTTCCGACAAAAATCATACGATGCTAGATTTTCATCGACAGATAATTTCCTTGTTGAAAAACCGATTATAGAAAAGTACAAAAACGAGTATCTTTTAGTGGACCAAAAGCAGAATTTGCAATTGTATGAAATTCAAAAAGGCAAAAACGGTATTTGTTTTAATGTGTAACTATATTATTGTATATTGATATGTTTTTGTGTTTTGTTTATAAACTTATTGGAAATAAGTACAATCTGAATATGTTACTCTCTCATTTCCAATAAAGATTTTTATCTATTAATCATTCAAAAATGTTGAATTACGCCCGGCTCTATCGCTTTTACACATGATCACGATATTCTTTACGAGTCGAAAAGCATTAAAATTAGTAAAAGTATGATTTGTATAGGTCAATGGCTAATTAAAATGTGATTTTATATAACAGAAAAAGATTTTGTTTCAAATTGATGAATATTATCCAAGTTTAACTGGTTTCGGCTTATGGTGAAAATGTCCAATAACAGAAAACCAAGGTTATTGTGAATTTTTTTTCTGCATAAGCGCATTTCAACAACTTCTGCCTCATTTATGCATCTTCCTGTCTAAAACCACCGATTGAAGCAAATTCAACAACACTTAACTGCAATAATTGCGAGAAGGTCCTTTACAAACATTGTTCATTTCGTTCGGATCCGACAAAAGACATGACCATCAGCTCAAAACTTAGATTAACATAAGACCCCATGAGAAAAACATCATTTGCTTCATTTGCATCGTCTGCTCTGAAACTATTGAAGCAAAGTTTATTTCACTATACTGGAATGTTGTGTAGAAGGTATTAAACAGAGATTGCCAATTTTGTTCTGATTTGACAAAAAAACAAGGCCGCCAGCGCATAACATAGTTTAACATTGGCCTTTTAGAAAGATCATTTTTTGATCATCGAGCTTAAGCATAAGCAAATTGATCTTTGGAAAAGCATATTGTTAGGAGAGCGAAACAGGCTCAGTCTCTGAGCCTCTAATTTTCAATCCAGCACATGAAATAAATGCAGATCAACCATTGCAAATCAAGTTTGGACGTCTGAATTTCTTTTGGATTTACTTTTAAAATCTTTAGGTAACCTGGCCTCAGAGGAAGTGTGAGCTTTCGCCATCCCTTTTCGTCCGTCGTCCGTCCAGCCATCCGTCAACAATTTCATAAATCTTCTCCACTGAAACCGCTTGGCAAACTGTAACCAGACGGAGCCTGAAACATACCCAGGGTATGCACTTTCAAAATTGTGTTCGATTAGTCCGAAGACCAAACAACTTAACCACTTTTAATTAAAATAGAACATAGGGTTTAATTGTGTGTTTATTTTGGTAAATAACTCAAAAACAATAATAAAGGTATCACAAATCTGACCGTATAAAAATGATTTGCAGGGTAATATCTACCTGCCCTACAATTTTGAAGAAAAATATTAAAACACGCCTTTGAGTTATTGCCCTTTTCAATTTTTTATTTTTTTTTTATAAGGAAAACTATATCAGATATAGCTCAATTTTAAATGTAGACATGTTTTGCAGAGAAATACCTACTCACCTGGAAATTTTAAGAAAATATAAAATTTCATTTAGGATTTATTGCCCTTTATTCGTCAGATTTTCACAATTTTATACATTTTGCCCAATTTCAAAAACACTTTGAGGAAGAGGTCAAGTTTGAATAGCAAAACAACGGCAGTAGAATGCCAAAGGAACAAGGGAAGCGACGACCACAAAAATTGAAGTCCAAAGACATGGCAAAAACGGCAACGGAGAAAATCAAAGACAAAACAAGGACGTGAGACAGCTACAATGCACGGAAATAAAAAGATAACATTAAAAACTAAGGCAAAAGTGTTCATCTTATCAAGAACTACACTGTTTAACATATGCCTGACATGTTGGCATCTCATCCAAAATGGCCGCCATTGGGGAACATACTTGTAGATATACATAGGATCCTTCTCAGAAAATGTTGTAATTGTTAACACTGGAAAACCGTTTCATGCATCAAGTTGATATAAATTGGGCATTGTAACATGAAGACCAGTAAACATATGAATGACTGTTGTACCGACAATAAATCAAAGATGGTCGCAACTGCAGATCCTAGATTAACATTGGACCCTGATATAAAATTCCAATTCATGGTAACTGTTTCACATATCAATAAGCAACGAAATGATATGGAGTAAATGCACAAGATAAAAAAGTATCTGCAAATACATGATAATACCAAGCTATGGAACAACGCTTTTATTGTTTTTTCTTCATCAAGTTGATATTGACTAAGCATGGCAACATGATGTAACATGATAGTCTTAAACAAATAAATGATTTTAGTACCGTTCAAGTTCAAGGTAGCCTCCACTACAGGTCTTAGTTTCAAAATGTACCCTATAGAAAAATGTGTCAAATTGTTTATGTTTGAAAACTGTTATATTCATGAAGGTGATATTACCTATGCATGGTAACATTATAGTTATTATACAAATAATATGATTTGATATCGTTCATGAATTCAAGATGGCCCCAATGCAGGTCTTAGTTTAACATTTGAACCTATGGGAAATGTTGAATGTTGCTAATTCTTAAAAAAACTGCTTCATATATCAAGTTTATGAAGACTAAGCATGGTGCATGATGGTTACTAAATAAACAAATGCATGTTTTAGTACCGATCATAAATCTAGGATGACTGACTCTGCAGATCTTTATTAAACATTGGACCCCATTGAAGACATTTTTTAAATTGTTTATTCTTGAAAACCGTTTCATGTATCAAATTAATATTATCATGAAAGTAATCTACCAGATGGTTGATTTACTACCAATGATAAAATTAATGGCTGTCCCCTCAGGTTTATCACTTAACCATGTGCGAAAAAGTTCTATTGTACCAGGAGCTTCCAGGTGAGCGATACAGGCTCATGTAGGTCTCTGACATAAAGAAGTTGTGCCGGTTATCATTGACTTTGACTAGAGTTATGTTCCTTTGGTTACTAATAGATATGTTCCTTTGGTTACTAATTTTCAACTATTCATTTTTAGCTCACCTGACGAAATGAGGGGGTTTATGTGATACCCCTAGCGTCCGCATCGGCGTACGGTTAGGAAGAATTGTTTGAGCCAATTCCTGCTTACTTACATGTCCCACATCAAACATATTGGTATATTTGGTGTAGTTTGGGATGGCAACTGCAACGTATGTTTTGGATGCTGTCTGTAACCCATATTTTATGCATGAGAGATTGAATGGTTAAAGTCAATTCTCGTTTAATGACATGTCCCACATCAACCATTTTGGTATGAATGATGCATTTTGGAATGACAACACAACAATGCGAGCTTTAGATGCTGACTGTGACCTATATTTTACGCAATGCAAGCTTCGGATGCTGACTGTGACATATATTCTACGCATGAGTGACTTGGTTAGGTAGAATGGTTTAAGTCCATTCCCGCTTACTTCCATGTCCAACATCAACCATATCGGTACATATGGTGAATTAATACGTGCATCGGATGCTGACCTTGACCCATTTTTTACGCATGAGCGATTTTTTTAGCTAGAAACGTAAAAGTCATTCCAGCTTACTGACATGTCCTACATCAACCATATTGGTATGTATGCTGCATTTTGGGATGGTAGCAACAATGCATGCTTCGGATGCTATCTGTGACTTAATTTTACGAATGAACGACTTGGTTAGGTAAAAAACAACGGCAGTAGAATACCGAAGGAACAAAGCACAAGATTAAGGTCTATTTCTGCTTACTGACATGTCTCACATCAACCATACATGTATGCTTGATACATTTTGGGATTGCAACAGCAAAACATGATTCGGATTCTGTTTATTACCTTCATTTTACGCAAGAGTGACTTTGTTAGGGAGAAAGGTAAAGGTCTATTCCTGCTTACTAACATGTCCCTCATCAACCATATCTTAATGTATACATTTTGGGATGACAACAACAGTGCATGCTACAGATGCTGACTGTGACCTACATTTTATAGAGAGGGGGGTATATTTGTTTTCTGCATGTGCGCATTTCAACAAGTTATGTCTCATCAGTGCAGATAAAACCAAAACATTTGAAAATCCATTAACCGAAAAATAGGTTAAAGATGATACAGAACGAATAACCAAAAGGATCTAAGTAGAAAAGCCAAAATTCAGCTAAGGAAAAAGCTATACATGAGGGAAATGTTCCTTAGTTTTAAACAAAATATTCCAAAATTTAGATACAATCGGTTTTCGGGTCAGCACCGAAGTACTGACTACTCGGTTGGTGAATACCCTCGGGGACTAACAGTCCACCACCAGAGGAATCGGCTCATTGGTAATAAATAAGAAGATAAGTTTATTTTCTGCACATTCGCATTTCGACAACTTATGTGTTATCAGTGCAGATTAAACCAAAACTTTTGGAAGTCATGTTGCATTTTCGGATGACAAGTGTAGTGAATGCTTTGGATAATGCAGTCAGTGACATCTTATGCATGAATGAATCCGTTTAATAGAATGATTATAGTCAATTCCTGTTTACTGACATGTTTAACATGTGGCAATGCCGCGCAACGAGGTGAGCTTAGCAGGCTGTGGCTGCTTTCTATGTTTATCGTTAATTCAGATATCATGCTATGTATGCATCACTCGACATGTTAGAAATAATGTGCCAAAACTTTAATTCGTAGCTATAAACCACTAATCGAACTAATTGTATGGATTCGGATGATTCTGCCTGTTACATTTTACTGGGCAACAAACTCGTAGTGGCGATTATGTTATATCAAGATTGTTAATTTTAAGCGTTCTTCCTTAAATTTCTATATTTAAAGTAGTTTCAGTTTAGATATACAAATCTCTCTGTGAAGTCATCATTCTGGTAGGTAGCTGTTATGGTCCTTTTGCTGATTTTTTATATTGTGCGGACCATAGGGCTACGGATTTCACCCTATTACAAACTTTCCATTTTGCGCAACAAAAGGTTTGGGAAACTTAGGAGGGATACTTAGCCAAGCGAGAGCAGTTTCATGTATGTGTTTCACTTCTTTGAGTATTTATGTATTTATCCACTATATTCCATATTTATTTACCATTAAATAGTCCTTTCCTGTTCATTATCATAACAATCATTCGGCCATCTGACATTATTCTCGATGGGAACGAGACAATGGGGGGGATGCAAATACCAGTTCATATCTTGAATGGATATCCTAAAGGAAAAAACGCTATAGGTCCCTGGATCAAAAATCCACTTTTCTCACTTCCTTCCAACCTTTTGAAAGCGAAGCCTACTTTCAAAGGAGTGCCTAACTTCAAGAACAAACTATTTTATGCTCGGGGTAAAATATGTGGTATAACCTGCCAACTCGTGGGAAAATAAGTTTTAACATCAAGCTCCTAAGAGATATTTCTTTAATTTAACACATCGAGCTCACGACAACCAGTTGACATAGTATTTCTATTTTTGTCAAAAGGTGACAAGTTGTATGATAAATCCTTCAAGGGATTTAATCACCATGCTTGCAAAAATTGTTGGCGTGCTAACAAAGAATAACCAAAATATTGATTGACTTGGTATTATAATAGAAAGTTTAGAATCATTGATACATCTTGTGGCACTGCATTCAGGTCGAAAAAGATCATGGTCTTCCGGAAATTTATACAAAGACAAGAAAAGATACTGACACTAAGGAATCTCAGGTAAATCATTTTGTTAGTAGAATTTTAAAGATCTGGTGATGAAGAAATAAAGGAATATAGTAAAAATGTACATGGATTAAAAATCCCTACAATTTTTTGTTGTTGTTCTCCATCATAAAGTCTTTAATTAAACATGAAAAGTCAGACGAACCCTTTTAATTTGAGTTTAATTGCTAACAGCTTGCTGTTTATTTTCATATTTGTATAATGGTATGTGAACTCTTTTTGTAAACTTGGTTTTGTAAAGAATGTCAAAATATATGTAAAATCGTATGAAGTTAACAGTTTGCATATAGTCAAGTCTGATGCAAAATAAGTACTACACAGTAACCAAAACAACGGCATTAAAATTCCGAATTCAAAGACAAAGGAGTGGTATTTACAAATAATGGCACTCCAAAGACATGACCAGAACTAGAACGCACAAAACAATTACGATAGACACCTACAAAAACAGAAATAAAAACACAACATTCAAAACCAAGGCACTCACAATGTGAACTCCCATGAACCAGAAATTAACATCAGGTGCTCCGGAGATCGAGGTAAGCATGTCCTGCCTTGTCAACAGAACCTGTCACACTGTAGAGATATCCCAAAGAAGTACGTAACTCGACGAAAATTACCTATCTCGGTGTAACTTTACCAATTAACACAAAGCATGACAAATGGGATCCTATATTTTGTAAAGAGTAGAACAGAGTTGTGGTAACTATTGTTATCGTTGTATGACTTTGTTTACAGACGAATAATGGTAGTGATTGTTTATTTGTTTTTGTCTTCTCTTTCAAGATAAATATATTCGTCATTACCATAAGGAAAGAATCCTAAAATGTTGCGACTGAATCTAACAGACCTTTTGATAAGTGCTTATCGTGATTCACGATTACCGGAAAACAATAAATTAGAAGCCTTTTTTTACATTTCGTGCAGAATTCAGGCGAAAATGGAGAAAAGCTTCAAACATGGTATGGACCCTCGGGGAGGGGAAACTCCCCATCATTATCCATACCTGCAATGGTCAATGGAAAAAATACCACTTTCTGTAAATCACCCTAAAATATGTTGACCAAGAGATTTACCTAAAAAATGTCTAAGAAAGAAACATTCCCGAAATTCCTATGGCAGTATTTCTTTTATAAATAAAAAAAAATATAAATGACAACAGAACTTTATTCAAAATTTAAAAAATGCAAAATTAAGACATTTAGATTAAATATGCCACCCGAGGTACAGGAAAAAAGTAGATGAAATTCCTGGCTGGATTCGAACCCCCTTTTCTAAATTCCCGATCCGCAATTCAGTATTAGCATTTGATCTGTACTAGAAAGAAAGAACAGAAACATGAATTGTGTGGGATAATAAATTTTGCATTGTCTGGGGTCAGATTGGATGTAATTTTGAGTTTTTAGTCAAAAAGAGGAAACACTTTGGACCCTATGGGAAATATCACATTTTCATCTTCTTCTGTGAAAGGGCAGAAGCAAATTCAACCAAACTTTACAGTAATGATGTACTAAAGGTCCTTAACAATGATTGTTCATTTTGTTCCTATCCGACAAAAAACATGGCCGCCACCACGGAACATGATTTAACATTGGACCCTATTGGAAATTCACATTTTCATCTTCTGCTCTGAAATAGCTAAAGCAAATTCAACCAAACTTTACAGGAATGATGTCTGGGTGGTCCTTTACAAAGATTGCTCATTTCTTTCTGATCCGACAAAAAAACATGGCCGCTAGCGCGGAACTTAGGTTCAACATTGGACCCTATGGGAAAAAACATTTTCATCTTCTGCTCTCAAACAACTGTATCAAATTCAACCAAACTTTACAGGAATTATGTACTAAAGGTCCTTAAAGTGAAACTACACTCAAAAATGAAAATTTGATATGTTGTTCGTTATGCATTAAATATTCATAATACTCCGATATTAATATTATATTTTAACAGAAAAAGTACTAAAAGCGAATACAAAATTGAAATTTTATCGTTGTGGGGACAGCCATTTTGAACAGATCGACAAATGGTCAGTAGTGAATATCTAATAACCGAAATATATATAAAAAGAAATAAACTACAATGGCCAGTAAGACAGCATTTCTATTACACAATTATTTCAAATAGCATGATTTTTATTTAAGCCAAGTAGAGTATTTTCAATATATATATTTTCCTCGATTTAGTCAGAGAAACATAAAACGTATGTCTCTCTTTAGGAATAAATTTAATTTGACAGAATCAAACATAATGCACGCATATTTTACCAGATCATCAGACATAATTTCGTCTATTTTAATAAAAACAGACTGATTTGTTTCAAACGGTTGTAAATTGTGTCAGATGACAAGATTGTATATTGTGTGTCAAATAGCCACATGCTGGCACGAGACATGTTGTATAGGTCACCTGCTGATCGGAAATAGTTGATTAACGGAATATACAACAGGTATCTTTTGGCAGTCCAGGTAATTGTGATGGACAATTTATAAATCCATACACATTTAAAGTGTGTTCCCGTGATAACATTCCTGTGGACTTTTTTCTCAAGGAAAAATGATATTAAGCATTGATCTTCCTCTGAACAAGCATTTATTTATAATATCCGTAAGAAACAATTATGTATGTAATAATTATTGCATATTTTGGTAGGAAAATCTTCCATAAGAATATATTTTTGTCCGTGTAGTGTGTTACAACAGCATAATTCGCCGATCGTGAAGATTTCTTAGGCAAAAGAAGACTGAGTGAAAATTTCGCTTTTAAAGTCAAACGCGTAAATGAAATTTATAAAACAGCTGTCCTAGTGATCTGCAAGAAAACCCCCCCCCAAAAAAAACCTAAAACAAAAACTACGCTGCCTGAGGTCGTCAATATTAAATGAAAAAGTAAGAGTTGACATGTCTGCAGTGTTCCTTCAAAAAAGTGATACGAGGCGAAGTCCAACTAACAATTTTGGCAAACTGACCGTAGTTGCATGTTATGCCCAATAAAATTACGAGTCAGGTGTATTGAGTGAAGCAAAATGTGTTCTAGTTTACAACGATCTGTTGGTGTGTAATGCATAGCTTGTAAGAATATCCTTTCAAAGTACATCCATTTGTGTGGGATCTTTGGAAAATATGCACTAATTCTTCGCCTTTCATGTCAACAATGGCCATTCCTTTACTTTTGATTCAGGGGGTTGAACATTTTAAAAATCATTTATCCGTCGAAATACTTATCAGAATACCAGTTTACTCGACGTGCTTATTTTCTCGAGCTTGCTTTGTTGATTTACAAGAAAACTGCAAAAAGCACACAGTAGCCTGTAAAAAGCTGCGGGGGGGGGGGGTTCTTTGGGCGATTTTGCAAATAAATAATTTAATTTTGATGCCAGTGAAAAATAAATATTATAATCCGATTTATCATGGAAATAAATAATTTAATTTTGATTTGTAGAATAATTTTTTTGTTGCAAATGAAAATAAATTATTCGATGTGACATTTGGTGGAAATAAATAATTTGTTCGAGGTTTTTGTGAAAATGAATGAATTTTCTAGGCAAAATCGCCCAAGCCCTCCCCTGAAAATCAAATGTTCATCCTCTAAATACAAGAGATTTATTGAATTGTCATTAAATGGGTGTGCTGTCTGTTTTACACCTTGTTTGTCTGCCAGGTGACACATGATTTGAATACACAACTAAGTCATTCTGGATGCCGACCGTTAATTAATGTTTGTTTCTCTGAAATAATTCATAAAGCTAAAGGTATCGGAGAAGCTCTCATACGTTGTCTTTGTAAACTTTCATTGTTGATGTAAAAAAATAAATGAAACAAAATAAAATGAATACATAATCTTACAAAATCGAGAGCACAACAGTTTCTAGTGGAAGACGCTCTTCGTGAAAACTTGCAAAAAAACATTACTAAATTGACAGATTTTAATTTTATTTTGTGGTCTGTAATCGGTCAAAAATACAGAATCTAACGACGATTTGGTTATCGATACGATTTTCATCTAATTTACCAGTCCTATCCTCCCACCAAAGCTTGATAAATTTTTGTTCAGTACTTTTCAAAAAGAGAATTCTCGTGAGTAAAGTATATTTTTTTTAATCAAGGACATTTTGATTAAAAATGGCATGTTGAAAATTAGCTAGTTCTTGTCTATTTTAATATTTCTATCAAGTTTTATTTATTTTCTGTTTGTATCGACTCGCTGTGTATTTCATTTTATTCAAAAACATCACAGGTAAATGATTTCTCTCAAATCATCAATGTTTTTCACACCTGCAAGGTGACATGTGACCATTTATCCAATTAACGAAAGTAGCAATAAACGACTACTGGTGACCGTCTACATCAAAGAGGTAATATCAGAAAAGTTACCTGTTGTTTTTGTTACATTTTTGTGTAACATATTCCATCCTGTGTTCAATAAATACAAACGAAGAAAAACACACTTCATTTGGATTTTGTAGACATTTCGGATGCATCATTGTGGATACTTAAAATGAATAATATGTAAAAGGGAATAAAACGAAGTTTTTTTGTAACTGCATTTTGAATGCACACTTTCGATTGCAATAGTTAGTACATCGTAGTGATCTTTAACAGTATGGTTAATTATACAAAATTTTTGTCCAATCAAACGGTTCAAAAGCAGTCATGTGATTAACACGTGGTTAAAGTATCTATGACGTATTGAGATACCGGAAGTGATCCAGATTTGCGAAAAATTGAATACAAAAACTCATACTTCTCTAAAACCACTTAACAGATCGAGGTCGGGTTTTCACCAATTGATATAGGATAACATTCTTTACCACATATGTAAATATGGAAAAAAGGTGTAGTTTCACTTTAACAATGATTGCTCATTTCCTTTTGATCAGAAAAAAAACATTGCCGCCAGCACGGAACATGGTTTATCATTGGACCCTATGGGAAAATCACATTTTCATCTTCTGCTCTGAAATGTCAAGATTATAGGCTTCAATACTTTCTTTTTATGGCATTACTGTGGTGTATATTTGCCAATGTTACCGATGAAAAAGGAAGTTTTTTTTTAAGAATGTTGGGACATCAATCTATTTAAAAACACGTTTACGATATGATCGATGCCAACCACCAAAAAATAGAATCTAATCCAATCCAAAAAAAAGTCTTAACGATAAACATTTTACATTTACATGAACAAATATGCATGCAAGCTATCATTATCATATTATATCGTGTGAATGTGTTTTACTTTTAAAACCAAAAATATGGATATAAATCTTCTTAGAATTACTAAAATGGTATAAAACATTTAAAAAAAAAGATAGTGTGGAAAGGGTCGCTTTGAATTTCATTAGACATGTATTTTCCTTGAGTTTTTAAAATTTTTTTCCTCAAATTTATCATTTATAGTTAGCATTCTACGATGTAGTATTTAGCTTCATGAAATTCTCTGTTATTCGGCGCAAGATTATTTTATCCAAACACTTCTGTTTTATTTGAATAATATTTAATTTCAAACAAATGTTTTTAAAAAAGGCTTTTGTAGATTTCAGTGTGACATTGCACGTCACGGTATTATTAAACAATCGAAAACTAAAAATCAATTAAATAATTCAAAAACATGATGTTGAAGACGACTTCACGGTCTAGTGAAGGTCATGGTCACCCAGATAGGTAGACGGTTCGTTTGACCAGGGCTTTGACGAGAGAGGTACGAGCCAAATTTATCTGTTGATTTTACGTTAAAGTTTTTGTTAAAATATCTTTCATTTTATATTATTTTCAATAGGGTGTCTAATTATTGTCATTTTGTAGGACAACTTGCTACAATTGTCTTTTTCTATAAACTTAAAATAAGTGGTCCCTATACGTTTGTCAAGTGTTACGTACTTTATGGGATATCTCTACTATGTGAGACAATCTAGGAAAAAGTCAAAATCGATGTAGTCAAATCCTTGAAGAAGTGAATCTAAAGTACGCACAACTAAATTTGCCGCAGCTAAAATCGCTGTAGCTATTTTGTTTCAAATAATACCCTAACAAAACATAAATGTATCATTTTCTAATTTTTTGCCGCCACTCTTTGTACTTTAACCAAATAATCAAAGTTCAAATAAAGATATTTTCCATAGACCTTCATGTTAAGTTCACTCAAATTTTAAAGAAATTCGATGTGGGAGTGATTGATGTATGATTTACGCAAATCAACAAACCAATGAAAAGACGCCAAATGGATTGCCGATGGATTACTTATTTGCTTATAGGGTGCTTGTTTGTTGTTTATTCGAATGGCCAATGAACAAACAGAATTTTGATTTTGATAAAAATGTTAAGGTAAATCTGAGAAGAAAATTTGCAGAACCAATATCCAGTTACCATTTATTTTTATTAAAATAAATTTGTTTACAGGTTAAAAATTTTTGTTGACACTTTGTCAAGTAGTAACGTAATTATTGTTTTGCTTCGCAATCGAGATTAACTCCCGAGCCACGTGTTTTGGTTGATCGATAGACCCCAGGGCATTATAACAATAAATGCAGGTGTTCAGTTAACCAGGTATACTCCCTCTGTTTTCGACTCAAATTTTCTGTTAAAATAACATGGAAGGATAATGGGAAATTTTGTAACCCTTTTTGTAAAATTGTAATGCATGAAATGAAGCGGCAAAAATTTAGCTTTCCGTTGGTTTATGCCATGTCATCCTTTAAGATTTACTTAGTAAGATATTTGGAGAAAAGTCGCTGCAAATTTCGTTGGGCTTATCCGCTTTCATTTAGCATACTAACATGTCATATCTTTCAATGATGTTATGGTGACGGTCATATAATTTCTTGAAGGATGTAATTAACATCGGCTGAACAAATCCCTGACTTAGCAGCTTTTTGAACCAAAAGGTCAGAAAATGCAGAACACAACAAATATTCATTAACATGTTTATTTCACCTATGTGCAATCACAATTAAAAAATCATTAATTAATGATAACATCTTGTCACACAGCATTTTAAGTCAACAAAGATCACGATCTTAGATACGGAATTGAAATCGGTACCACGATAAGACAGCATACAGACCTCTAAGAGTCTTAGTTTTATTTGTAGAAATATATATCTTTTTTTGTAAAATATTATGTAAGTCAGACAAGGCTTTTTTCTAATTTAAAAAGGATTGTTCCATTTAAGTCTTTCTTGGAGCGGGACGGATTCACTTTCGATTTTTTTTCTAATTGGTGATCGGTGAAACAGATTTATTTTTGTTGGATGGGGTCATTTGTGAATTATATTCTTGCAAGGGGTTTATGATTTAATCAATAAAAATGTGTCAAATTATTCAGGATGTCAGAATACTCAGGTTAAGATTTATTAAAAAAGCTGTCGATCGCTCGAACACCCAAGGGAACGATTAAAACAGGTCAAGTTAGAAGGGTCTTCGAGTTATCAAGGTCAAACTATGTTTTAACTTGACAAAAGGGGTAAGAAAAAGAACATTTTTAGCCGAGGTGCGACGAAGTCAAACTCTGGTTATAATTTGATGAAAGGTGTCTTGGCGTCCGGGCGTCAACTTTTGGTTTCCGCATGATATCTATAGAATCACATGTCTTATCTAAGTAAAACTTTGCACAGACATGACTAATGATTAGAGGAGGAATACTTTTAATTATGCTAATGATTAGAGGAGGAATACTTTTGATTATGAAGTTTGTGCGACAAAGGTCAAGGTCATCACTTCTAAAAATAGAATAAAAAATTGAAATTTTATCCGTTTCCGAACTATATCTGAAGAACCACATGTCACATCTAAATAAATTCTAGCAAAGACATAACTAATGATCAGAGGAGGGACCTATACATTTCGAGATTTGTGCGACAAAGGTCAAGGTCACAACTTCTAAAAATAAAACAAAAAATTGACATTTTTTCCGTTTCCGCACAATAAATCCAGAACAACATATCACATCTAAATGAACTTTGGCACAGACATGACTAATGATGAGAGAAGAAAAAATATTAAGGTTACAACTTCAAAAAATAGAACCAAAATGCATCGTTTTATCTGTTTCCGGAGAACATTTCACATCTTAATGAAACTTCACGCACAAATGACTAATGATGAGAGGAGGAACCCTTTTGATTTTTAAGTTTATGTGACAAAGGTTAAGGTTGATATTATTTCAGTTTTCGCATGATATTTACAGAACTACATGTCACAACCTAACTGGATTATTCAGTCATGACTTATGATGACACGAGGAACCATTTTGATTTTGAGGTTTATTCCGCAAAGGTCAATGTCTCAAATTTGATATTGTTTCCATTTCCAAAATGTATCTCTAGGACCACATGTAACCTCTAAATGAAACTCAGTACAGACATGACTTATGATGAGAAGATAACATTATTTTAGAACATATACTTCGCTGACACCCTTTAGAAATATTTCTCTGCCTTAATAAAAGAGAAGTATTTATATTCAAGAATCTTGTTCTTTAAATTAAGCTTAATGGCAGCCTCTTATTGACGCATTTTCTACTTTTTCCACCAAGAAAACTTAATATCCGAGAGAATTATAACACTGATTAAAATAAAAGAATTCTTATGCTTATATACAACTATTTGCATATCAGATGATGTACTTTTGAAAATAACAAATGTTTGCAACTCGGCATTCGCACCTGTGGTGATTTTTTAATCCTCCATTGATAGAAGGTGAAAAATAAGTAGCGTTCCCCATCCCCAGGTGTAATCAAATGGAACAGCCCAAATTTTTAAGAGTTCTTACTTTTTGTGTAATAGTATTGACAATCATAAGATTTTTTATGAATACAGTTATGTACAGCATGTAAAACTCTTGTGATGGAATATATTTTAGCTCACCTGGCCAAAGGCCATATGAGATTTTGCCATCACTTGGCGTCCGTTGTCCGTCCGTCCGTTATCTCAAACTTCAAAGATCTTCTCCTCTGAAACTGCTGTACAAGTACCAACCAAACTTGGCCTGCATCATTACCGGGGTATGCATTTTCAGGTTTATGAATTTTCTAAGTTGGTCGACCAAACAACATGACCGCTTGTTACTAGAAATAGAACACAAGGGTGAATAGCTGTTGTTTTGCAAATAACTCGAAAACCCTTACAAATATCAAAAATCTGACAGGAGTAAAATGATCAACATGATGAGATCTACCCATCCTGCAATTTGACGAAAATCTGAATACCCGTTTTGGAGTTATTGCCACTTTCCACAAAATTAAAATTTATTGTTACTTTTCGTCTCATGTATTGAAAATGGTAGAAGACGGAGGTAAAGTTTTGATTACAAAAATGGTTAGCATAGAAAGATCTACTTGTCCTGCATTTTTGAAGAACATTTGACAACCAATGTAGGAGTTATTCCCTTTTTTCTATGAATTTTATATGATTTTTATGTGTTTACTTTTATTCAGAAATTATTTAACATAGAGGTTAAGTTTGAATTGTAAAAGTGTTAAACTTATTAAGGACTACAATTTCTACATATGTCAAGCAGGTTGGCATCTCATCCAAGATGGTCGACAGCGGGGAACATAGTTTAACATAGGACCATATGGGAGATGTGTTCAAAAGTCTTTTCCTCTGAAACAACTGAGCCAATAGGAACCAAACTTGGTCACAATTTACTTTGGGTGATCCTCTCCAAAATCTGTAATTTTTATGGTATTACCCCATCCAAGATGGCCACCAGCGGTGAACATAGTTTAACATGGGACCCTCTAGGAAATGCATTCAAAGATCTTCTCTGAAACTACTGGGCCAATGGGAACCAAAATTGGTCACAATTGTCCTTCGGTGGTCAACTTCAATGTTTGTAATTTTAATGTTCGCACTTCATCCAAGATGACCATGAGCAGGGAACATAATTTAACATAGGAAACTATTGGAAATGCATTCAAGATCTCTTCTGAAGCTACTAAGCCAAATGGAACCAAACTTGGACACAATATTCCTTGGATGGTGATCTTCATAGTTTGTAAGTTTTACGTCGTACCTCATCCAAGACGGCCGCCAGCGGGGAAAATAGTTTAAAATAGGGACCATTTGGTCAAATTACATTTGAGGGCCTTCTCAAAAACCAATGAGCCAATTCTAACCAAATTTATTCACAATTGCCCTTTAGTGGTCTCCTTTAAAGTTTGTGATTTTTAGTACCTTTTCCAATATGACCACAAGCAGGGAATATAATTTAACAAAGGGCCCTATGGGAAATCCATTCAAAGACGTTCTCCTCTGAAACTACCTTGCCAATTGGAACCAAACTTAGTCAAAATAGTCCTTGGGTCTTCCTCTTCAAAGTTGGTGATTTTTATGTTCGTACCTCATCCAAGATGGCCGCCAGCGGGGAACATAGTTTAACAAAGGACTTTACGGGAAATATACTAAAAAATGTTCTCCTCTGAAACCAAATGAACAATTTTGATTAAGTTTTAGTTTAATAGTCCTTTGATGGTCCCTTTCAAAGTTTGTAGATTTTTATATTCCTGCCTCATCGAAGCTGAACTGATGTGTAGTATGGATAATAATTGATGGTCTTTTGGTGACATTGAAAAAAAAAAACAGTCACCAGATGAGCGATACAGGCTCTTGTGAGCCTCTAGTTTTTATTCGTATCTGAACGATACTTATTATCATACGAGACTTTTTAGTCGTGTTGGCACAGGAATAAGTTCTTTTACTTTACGATAAAATAAATAAATCAACACATTGAGAAGGAATAACTAATTAAAACTGTTGTATTAATGGTGATTCATATATAATCTATTTGTATCGCTTCGGGTTAATTTTTTTCCTTTCATTTAAAATTTAGTTCAAGAATTTTTATGTAGGAAAAATAATTTGTACACTACGATTGAATAAATACTGTATAATCATTTATTTTTGTGGGAATAAAATTTCGTGGATTTAACCTTTAAAACTATTTCGTGGGGACAAATTTTCGTGGAATTCATGACATATTTAATCATTTGTATTACTGCCATTAAATTCGTGAAGATTTAATTTCGTGGATTTCTAATACCCACCAAATAAACGAAATTTAATCCCCACGAATATTTCTGCTTTTACAGTAGTCTGTTTTTAAGTAAATATGTATTTCAATAGGTGAGAAATCCAGTCATTCCTTCTTACTGGTATTTGAGGCTATTTTTCAAGCCTTCAATTACTCTTTATCTCGAGAGTCCCGCGTCAAATGAAAAAGGTTTTGAACATTTATAACTAAATGATCAGAAATTCCTTAAAAAAGCACATATTTTGATTAACTTATGAAAAATATGTATTATGCAAACAGAAATCTTAAAAGCTTTTAAACATCACAACTTCTTGTCAAACTGTATTTCAGGTCGAAAAAGAACACGATCTTACAAACGACATTGAAAAAAGTACCTCGTTAGGACAGGTTACAGACCAAGACGAGGTTTGTAGAAATATGAAAGACATTTGCTCTGCAAAATCTTCAATGTGTATGTAAAAAAGATGTCAGACAAACCATTATCATTCAAATTACATAACTTAGATCCCCTCTCTTATTTTTGTATGATAAAACAAAAATGAATAAAAAAAATTGATTGACTCTTGTAATACAAGCATGTTACAATCAAATTTGAGTTTAATGCTTGCAACTTGCTTGTTTGTACTTGTAAAATGATAATGACCTCTTATGAATTTTGTCAACTTGGTTTTGTAAAGTATGTTAAGATATACGTAGAATTTTATGAAGCTTACAGTTGCTATCTAATTAAACCTGATGCAAACGAGGTATTGCACATTAACCAAATGGCCAGAAATTGCTCAAAGATCTTACAAATATTGATTGACATGTATAAAACAGTTATGAGCAGGAATGCATGTATGAGCAATCAGAAATGTTAAAATCATTTCATAGCAAAATACCAAAGTCACTGTAATTTTTGTTTCTGCAGATGGCCATTTCATCTCTTCAGTGCAGATGAAATCTAAGCATTTTGAAGACCATAAACTCAAAGATGTTTAATAACTGATAGAGAACAAATAACCAAATATGATCTAAATGGAAAGTCAAAATCAGCTTAGGACAGGAGATACTCCTTAGTTTTCAAATCATGAAAACATCTTGTCACACAGTCTTTTAGTCACGATCTTGGATACGAGATTGAAAGCGGTACTACGAAAAGACAGCATAAATATTCCGTCGTCGGCGTCGTTGGCTTCGTCATCGTCGTCGGTGTCGTCATCGTAAACTTTTGGTTAATCCTAATGTTAAACTTTTTTTTTAAAAATCAATAACTTTGTCAAATCATATTCAATATCAATGAAAATTTGAAACAATATTCAGTACAACTTCATTATTGAATCCCAAGTTTATTTTTGAAAAAAATAATAATTCCAATTTTTCGGTATTTTGCCATATATTGCACTTCGTTTTTTTCATTAATATTTTTTTTTGTTTGCTCAATATCTCAGCACCTACATGTCATAGACAGATGATGATTTGAAGTGGTTAAATCTTTAGTAGTAAGCAACATCAACACCAGAATAATGTCGCCTTGACCTATATTTTCCGCATCGAGGAATTCGGCTAAATTTTCGTTTTAGATTCATATATCAACAATGTTAAAACAAAATTAGAATTATTGAGTAATGTTTATAGATGAAAAATTAGCTTTTGGAATTTTATTTTGTGTCCAACTTGGGTAAATTTCCTAAAAATGTCTTAGACTAACAGTTTTTGAAATTTTTGCATACAATCAAATATTTTAGCCTTTTTTCATAATTCCGAAAATAAAAAAAAAATAAAAATGTGGTTCAAATTTTGGTAAATTTTCTGCAACTCTCAAAGAAAAGCAACACTTTGGAATTATTGCTAGCAACCAGGATATTGGATGGCTTTTAGTTAAAAATTTTTTTATCAATACTTAGATTTCCAAAACTTTGATTCCGATTTTGGTAAATTTTCCGAAACTCTAAAAGACAAGCAATTTTTAGGAATTCTAGTAAGCAGCAATGAGTTGTCGTCAAAATAAGTATTTTCAATGCTTAGATTTCAAAATTTGCGTTCAAATTTTGGTAAATTTCCTGATACTCTAAAAAACAGTTATTTTATTTAATTCTTAGCTTCCAGATTTGATATATGCCAAATTATAGTGATAGCGGAGTGAGCAGGCGAGGCACTAGGTTCCGCGGAACCTTTACGAATTATTATGTTGATGGGGTCATCTCTGAATTATATTCTCGAAAAGAAGGGGTGTAATTTTATTGTCATCAATAAAAATGTGTCAAATTGTTCAGGATATGAACAAGAAAGGACATGGGGTAAATGTCAAGGAGACAACATCCCATATCCAGGTTAAAACGACGCAAAACAAAGCATCTAGGGGTCACCGTACTGTCTTCAACAAAGTGAGGAATCTCACACCATATAGCAAGCCCTAAATGGCACCAAAAGGGTAAAAGTGAATAAATCAATGGAAACAAACCACATCCAACAACCCAAATATCAAGAAACTAAAATTTTATAGGAAGACAAGGACGAGCCAATGACCAACATATTCCTGATTTAGGACAGGCGCAAAAAATGCGTGGGGTTAAACTCGTTTCTTGGATCCAAACCCTCCCCCTATGTGTGGTGAATGGCTAAAAAATAAATACACAAAAAGACTCACAGTAAAAATCAAACTAGAAAAAAGTCCA
>MJUU01044254.1:39242-54930 GCA_002080025.1 Modiolus philippinarum | reverse complement strand
AGCTGTCATTTGAAGCAAAAAACTATGTTGGTTTTTAACAATACGTTTCATTGTTTATTTGTTAGACATTTTTCCCCTGGTGGTGGTGGACTTCCACAATAAGTAGATTCTGGGGTTATTGCTAGGTGTTTTTTATTTTCTATTTGTGGAAGGTATAAATGAGTGGCGTTCCCAATATCCATGTGTAATATAATGGAACAACCCTAAATTATAAGTGCTCTTTTATTTTTGAGGAATAGTAGTGACAATCATTAGGATTTTTTATATACACAGTGAAACTCTTGTGATGGAAAATAATACTTGATGAATTATTTTATTCGTATCTTAACGATGCTGACCATAATACGTGACATTTGAGTCGTTGTCGCACAGTAAGTTCAATTACTTTATGGAAAAAATAATCAATTGATCAATACATTGAGAGAGAATCACTAATTGAGCTAAGGATGAGTTATATTTAATATATTTGTAGCATTTCTTGTTAAAACTCCACTAACAGAAACATCTGTCCAGTGGTAAATGTTAACTCAATACTTGAGTTTTTGCGCACTTAGTTTCGTCTCATGGCTTTTTAGGGAGGTAAATTTACAAAATGGAGTAATGAATTGGAAAATCTTTAAAACAAGAAACTGATTGTCGCTTAAAGCATCCACAAAAAGAGATATATTAATCGTTGCAAATGTCAATAATTGCATTCTAATATCGCGTGTTTAAAATGGTTTGTGTCCAAACCCGTGGTAAACCGCTATATAGTCATATTTTACGAAAGGATATGGAGTAAATGAACATGAAATCATAACACATATGTTAACTCCAACTGCAATAATTTTAATTTTGGTAATTAATCCCTCATCAGCAGCACTAGAACCCAAACAAAGGAAATCCATAATTTCGGAAATTAATCCCTCATCAGCAGCACTAGAAATCCATAATTTCAAAAAATGTTTAAAATGCGTAAAGCCAAACGAAATCCGAATAATCAGAAAGTGACTTCGGTATTTTGTTATTTGTTATGACTGTTCCAAAATCCAAACATGTAAATGTGTAGTTAGAAACATGGAAAGAAATCTATGAATGTCCCTATTTCCTACATTCTGTTTTGTTTTAAATTGACTTTTGTCATGTTCTTGTGAAATGAAATACAAATTTTGGCGTTTTATTTACAATATTGCTTAGTTCTCAAATCATGTTGAATGAGCGAAACGGCCTTTTTTGACTAGTTTCATAGGAGTGCCTTTGTCTTCAGGGGAAAATATTTTGCATAAAGGGCCAACCCGTTGTAAGCTTAGTTAATACATCAAATTATGAAATATTTCTTTAGTTTGACACATCCAGCCCATGACATGAAGTTGACATGGCATTTCTATTTTTGTCCAAAGGAATTTCCCACTTTGGCATGTTTGTATGGCACATCCTTAAAGGATTTTAATCACCATTCGTGCCAAAATTGTTGGGGTGCTTACAGAGAACAGCAATTTAATGCTATCCATTAACCAAAATATCGATTGACTTGTAAATATAGTTATAGATATAACAGAAAATCTTAAAATCATAAATACATCTTGTGGCACTGTATTCAGGTCGACAAAGATCATGGTGTTTCAGACAAGACTTGGATTTATACAAAGATGAGACATGATACTGACACGAAGGAGTCTCAGGTATTCACAGTTTTCAAATGTATATCGCTGGATATCAACTAAAGTCAAGGCCGTCTTGAACTTACTATGAGGTCTGAGCAAAGCTCATTGTTGAAGGCCTGATGGTGACTTCAAGATGAAGAACCACAATCAAAGCGTTGTTACATTGCTTGATTCTGCATGTATTTGTAAAGACTTTGTCTCCATATCTCATACTCCATATCTTTTCAGTGTATATTATGTAATTTCAAAATATAATGAACGAGCCATTGTCGAGCTTATTATTTTGAAATGAAATAACAAGGGTTGATATATAGCGATATACTATTCTTGCGAGTTGTTTAAACTATTTCTCTTATGATTTTTATAAATGAATGCAGTGAATTTCAATTGCCAAATTGCGATTCTGTGTTTGCTTTCTTGTGACGTCACTGTTTTGTTTAAAATAACAACACCGTTGCTAAATGACGTTAATCATGGCCAACGAAATCTCACAGTAGTCCAGTAGAAACGTCAAAAATGTGATAGTACATCATGCGCAATGTGCTATTTCTTGTCCCTTGACCAATGAAATTCCCGTAAAAACGGCACCACAATTCATATCTAACTTCAGCTTCAAAGTCTCGATGTGTACCATAAAATAACTTTTCGTGTGAGGAATACGTAATGAGGATGAAATCATTTTATTAGTAGAAATTGTAAAGATCTGCAGATGAACAAATAAAAGGAAATATGAGAAATGTACATGGAACAATATCCCTACTAATGTATCGTAAGGTTAAATAAATTGAACATCCATTTTGTTGTTGTTATCCCCCTTATAGTCTTAAATTAAACATGAAAAGTCAGACGAGTACCTTTGAGTTTTATTACGAACAACTTGCTGTTTTTTATCATATTTGTATAATGGTATATGAATGCTTTAGAATTTTTTTTGTGCTCGGTTTTGTAAAATAAAGTATGTCAAAGCACATATATCTAATCCAGTTTAAAATCTATCAAACGAGGTACATGTACTACAAATTATCCAAAATGCAAAAATACACAAAATACTATAAATATTGAGTGACATGTTTAATAAAGATATGAGCAATCAGAAATCTTAAAATCATTAAACATGTCCCACTTTGACGTGTTTGTATGACGCATCCCACCATGCGTGCCAAAATTGTTTGAGTGCTTACAGAGAATAACAATTTAGTGCTATGCATTTACCATAATACTGATTGACTTGTTCATATAGTTATAACTGTAACAGAAATCTTTTAAATTATTAATTCATCTCGTGACACTGTATTCAGGTCGACAAAGATCATGGTGTTTCAGGCAATACTTGGATTGATACAGAGATGAGAAATGATACTGACACGAAGGAGTCTCAGGTATTAATAGTTTTCATAACGAGAAAAAAATTGTATATCGCTGGAAATCAACTAAAGTCAGGAACGTCTTGAACTTACTATGAGGTCTGAGCAAAGCTCATTGTTGAGGGCCTAATGGTGACTTCAAGGGGAAGAACCACAATAAAAGCGTTGTTACCTTGCTTGGTTCTACAATGTACTTGTATAGACTTTGACTCCATATCCCATACTCCATATCCTGTCAGTGTTTATTATGTAATTTCAAAATATAATGAACGAGCCACTGTCGCGTTTATTATTTTTGAAATGAAATAACAAGGGTTGATATCCAGAGATAACGATTCCTGCGAGTTGTTTAAACTATTTCTCTTATGATTTTTATAAATGAATGCAGTGAATTTTTAGTGCCAAATTGCGATTCTGTGTTTCCTTTCTTCTGACGTCACTGTTTTGTTTAAAATAACACCGTTGCTAAATGACATTAATCATGGCCAACGAAATCTCACAGGAGTCCAGTAGAAACGTCAAAAATGTGATAGTACATCATGCGCAATGTGCTATTTCTTGTCCCCTGACCAATGAAATTCCCGTAAAAACGGCACCACAATTCATATCTAACTTCAGCTTCAAAATCTCGATGTGTACCACAAAATAATTTTTCGTGCGAGGAATACGTAATGAGGGTGATTCATTAGAGAAATCATTTTATTTGTTGAAATTGTAAAGATCTGCAGATGAACAAATAAATGGAAATATGAGAAATGTACATGGAACAAAATCCCTACTAATGTATCGTTAGGTTAAATAAATTGAACATCCATTTTGTTGTTGTTCTCCCTCTTATAGTCTTAAATTAAACATGAAACAACGGCAGTAGAATACCGAAGGAACAAAGGAGTGAAATTCACAAAAATCGGAAGTCCAAAGACAGGCGAAAACGAGCAATGACGCTAGAAACAAAAACAACGACGCAAGACAGACACAAAACTGAGACATGAAAAGTCAGACGAGTACTTTTGAGTTTTATTACGAACAACTTGCTGTTTTTTTTCATATTTGTATTATGGTATATGAACGCTTTAGATGTTTTTGCCTAGTTTTGTAAAGTAAAGTATGTCAAAGTACATGTAATATTTCATGAAGTTAACAATATGTATCTAATTAAGTTTAAATTCTATTAAACGAGGTACTATACTACAAATTATCCAAAAGGACAAAAAATGCACGAAATACTATAAATATTGAGTGACATGTTTAATACAGGTATGAGCAATCAGAAATCTTAAAATCATAAAATTTTAACATCTTGGCACACAGTAATTTAAGTAGAAAAAGATCAGCAGGTACGAGATTGAAATCGGCACCACACATACCTTCAAGAGTCTCAGTTTTATTTGTATAAATATAATATATATCTTCTCTACAAAATCTTAAATGTAAGTCAGGCATGTATTTTTTATTTCAATTTTATAAGGATTGTTCCATTAAGGCTTCCTTTGAGAGGACTCACTAGGATTTTAGAGGAGTTTTCATTGCTTAAATGTTCAACATTTTTTTCCCTGGTGGTGGTGTAATATTACAATAAGTAGATTCTGGGGATATTGCTAGGTAATCTCGAATATTCTATTTGTGGAAGGTACAAATGAGTGGCGCCCCTTCCCAGGTGTAATCAAATGGAACATCCCTAAATAATTCGTTTTCTATTATTTTTGTGCAATAGTATTGAAATTTATTTATCAACATAGTTATGTACAGTATGTGAAACTCTGTTGATCTAATATAAAATTTAATGGATTTTTTATTCGTATCTTAACTATTCCGATCATAACACGGGACTTACTAGTCGTGTTTGCACTGAAATACATTCTATTGCTTTACAATGAAAATTAATACATCAATACATTAAGAGAGAATCACTAATTAATTAACAATGTTCAGTTAAGGGCGATTAATGTTTACTTCGGGTTAAGTTTTTTTTTCTGTCAAGTAAAATAAAGTGAAGTGAAATGAACTTCAAATTTTATAAAAAGTTTGTATTGTTAGGTGGTTTATATACATTTCAATAGGATAGGACAGTAAAACAAGTGGGAACCGAACCTTCAGTCAAAATAAAAAAAGAAAAGAAAAGGAACAAAAACAAAAATCCAGCCCTTCCTTCTCACTGGCATTTGAGGCGATCGTTTCAGCCTTAAATTTCTCTAGAGTTCCTATCTCTTAGGTACCGTATTAAGTGCTATACATTTATAACCAAATGCTCAGAAATTCTAAAAAAGCACAATTATTAATCAACTCATGCAAATCTGAATTAAGCAATCAGAAATCTTAAAATCATTTATACATGGTAACATTTTGTCCCACTCTAATTTAGGTCGAAAAAGCTGACGATCTTACAGACGACATTGGAATCGGTACCACGATAAAACAGTACACAGACGAAGACGAGGTTTGTAGAAATATGAAAGATATTTTCTCTGCAAATAACTAAATACCGAAGTTACTGTGAATTTTTATTCTGCATATGCGCATTTCGACAACTTATGTCTCATCAGTGCAGATTAAATCTAAACGTTTGGAAGACCATAAAGTCAAAGATGTTTAAAAACTGATAGACTACAAATAATCAAATATGATCTAAATGTAAAGCCAAAATCAGCTAAGGACAGAGCTTTGCATGAGAGAGATACTCCTTACTTTCAACAAAATTTAGATATTGTAAGGTTTCAAATATAGTCGGCTTTCGGTTCAGCACAGAAGTACTGACTACTGGGCTGGTGAAAAATCTTCAAAGGAGTATGTAAAATAGGAAGTCAGACAAAGACTTATCACCAAAATTACATAACTTAAAACTTCTCTGTATTTTGTATGATAACAAAGAACAAGAATGAATAAAAAAAATAATGATTGACTATTGTAATACAAGCATATTGCAGTCAAATTTGAGTTTTATTGCTTACAACTTTGTGTTTTTCGTATTTCTAAAATGGTATATGAACTCTTCAGAATTTTTTTCAACTTGGTTGCAATATAATTTAACCTGATGGAAACGAGATATTGCTAAAAAAATTTACAAATATTGATTGACATGTGTATGAGCAGATATGAAGGTATGAGCAATCAGAAATCTTAAAATCATTAAACAACAAAATACCGAAGTTAATAAAATTTTAGATTCTGACATCTTACGTCTTTTCAGTGCAGATGAAATCTAAACATTTGGAAGGCCGTTCAATAAGTGATAGAGAACAAGTAACCAAATATGTTCTTAATGGAAAGCCAAAACCAGTTAAGACAGGGCTTTGCATGAGGGAGATACTCATAATTTTCAAATCATGATAACATCTTGTCACACAGTATTTTAAGTGGAAAAAGATCATGATCTTAGATACGAGATTGAAATCGGTGCCACGATAAGACAGCATACATGCCTCCAAGAGTCTCAGTTATATTTGTAGAAATATCTGTAAAATCTTAAATGTGAGTCAGACAAGTCTTTATGATTCTAATTTCATATTGATTGTTCCATTGAAGGGGACTCATTTTTTTCCTAATTGGTGTGGGGTTGAATCATGATATTATGTTGACGGGGTAATCTCTGAATTATCTTGGAAAAGAAAGGGGTGGTATATTATTTTAATCATTAAAAATGTGTCAAATTATCCAGGAGATGTCATAATACTCAGGTTTAAATTTTTTCCCTGTTGGTGGTGGACTACTACAATTAGTAGATTATGGGGATATTGCTAGGATTTTATTTTATTTTCTATTTGTGGAAGGTACAAATCAGTGGCGCCCCTCCCCAATTGTAATTAAATGGAACAACCCTAAAATATAAGTGCTATTTTATTTTTTACCTGCGTCACCAAAGGTGACCACAGGTCTAGGAGCCGCTCGACTCCTTTCGTCCGTCTGTCCGTCACGCTTTGAGGGTACCAAGTTTGTGTAATCTGAAACTCAGACACCTTTAACCGATACTTCTGAAACTTTGCTCAGTTGATTTTGACACATTGAAAATAAGCACCTCCCATTTTGGTGAGTTTCAATAAAAATTGGCAAATTTATCTTTTGTTGAACTTTGTCATTTTTTCATCAAATTTTAACATTATGGTACCCAGTTTGTGTAATCTGAAATTCTGACATCTTAAACCTGATGCTTTTGTAACTTTACACAGTTGTTCTGGACACATTAAATGAAGATACGAACCTTTCCTTTTTTGTGAGTTTTGAATGAAAAATGTTGAATTTATGTATTGTTGAACTTAGTAATTTTTTCATTAAATTTCAACATTACGGTTTTTGAGTTTGTGTAATCTGAAACTCAGATGCTTTTGATTCTTTGTACAGTTGTTCTTGACACATTGAAGATGTGCACCGTTGCTTTTGGGCAGTTTTGAGTAAAAAATGTCGAACAACGGCAGTAGAATACTGAAGGAACAAAGGACTAGTATTTACAAATTGAAGTCTAAAGACATGGCAAAAACGAGAACACAGAAACCAATGACGGTAGATAGCTACAACGCACAGAAAAAAAAACAAACAACATTCAAAACCAAAGCACTCACGGTGTGAACTCGAATGAAACTGAGAGTGACATCAGGTGTTCCGGAAGGATAAGCATGTCCTGCTCTGTTAACAGCAACCGTCACACTGAAATTGAGTCAATCCAGGTAAACGTCAAAATTGGTATAGTCAAATCCGGGTAGACGTGAATCTAGCTGAATATGTCCGCTTCCATTTGGGACACTGACACGTCATATCTTTCAATGATGTTGGTGACGGCCATAGAATTTCTTGAGGGATAAAATTAACATAATCTGAACAAATCCTTGACTAAGCAGCTTTATGGACAGTATTTTTGCTCTGTTAAAAAACTAACCATTGTTGAACTTAGTAATTAATTAATCAAATTTTACCATTACATTACTGTAATCTGAAACTCTCACACCTTATAGCTGATGCTTTTGAAACTATGCACAGTTGTTTTGGATACATTGTAGATGTGTACCTCCCCATTTGGACAGATTTGAATGAAAAATGTAAAGTTGAACTTAGTCATTTTTTCATGATATTTCAACATAACAGTACCTGGTTTGTGTAATCTGAATGTGAAACATTCACATCTTTGACTAAATACCTCTGAAAGTTTGCACTGTTGTTTGAATACATTGATGATGGACACCTCCCTTTTGCCAGTATTGATTAAAAATGTCAAATTTATCCATCATTGAACTTGATCCTTTATTTCATCATATTATATCATCATGGTACTCAGTTAAATTTGTGTCTAGAGAGGTTGCACAGTTTAAAACACGCTGATCATGGGCAGCTATTCTTGAATTTTTGCATTGGTTTCACATATTTGCTCATAAAGATACAAAGTATGTGGTAATTTGAATCTCGAGTATAGGTTTCAATTTGCTGAAGTGATAGGGACTATTTATATTTTATGCTTTGTTCAACTTTGTACATTTAGTTTTGTTTTGTTTTTTCTTTTGCAGTAAAAGGGATTTACTTTAATATAATCTATAATTTATAACTTGCATTTGAAGAATGTTTTGGTAATAAGGTAAATCAACACTTGTTTGAATTGTCAAACTTATACATGACATTCTGTACCTTTGTAAAACTCATTCTCAGTTGAACATGAGTGACGATGACGCAGGTCCAGACATGTAATTGGTCTTGTTTGCAATAGTATTGATATTCATTGGAATTTTTTTTTCAAAACAATGATGTACAATATGTGAAACTTTTTTGACTGAATATAAAATTTAATAATTTTGTCATAAGTGTTAACAATGCTGATTGTAAAACGGGACATTTGAATCGTGGTCGCACCGGAATAAGTCATTTTACCTTATGAAAAAAAATCAAATGATCAATACATTGAGAGAGAATCACTAATTAATTAAGACTGTTGAGCTGAGGATGAGATATAATTAATATATTTGTAGCGCTTTGGATTAATTTTTGTTGTGTCAATTAAAATTAAATGAAAGAATTGTCATTTAGGAAAAATCATTCGTACAATCCAATTTTATAAATAGTTTGTTTTTAGGTGGTATTTAATCTTATGGTCGAAAAAGATCGCGATCCTACAGACTATACGAAATACAGTATCTTGAGAGATTGTGATGATTGTGATGATTTAAAACCATTGAGACAGCGTTTCAACCTAAATGTATATCAGGTATAATATATGGTTTGTTGGAATATATATTCGATCTGTAAAAACTTGACATTAAGTCATACAAACAATTACGCTTCAAATAACATAATATAAGACCATCTTAAACGATATCCTAGATTCTCATCCCTGTCCGACCCGATTTTTTCACCCGCTCAAAAGAATTATTTTTATTTATGTAAACTTCTTTTAAAATTAAAGCATTTTTCACAAAATTTGATATATAATTTAAAAAATGAAATAAATTTCGTAGACAACGGTAGGAACATACTAATAAAAACCAATACAGGTAGACTACTCACTCAATGACCACAATCTTGAAAGGAGAGAAAAAGACAATACGTAATTTTGTAAGATGGATCAAGGGGTGCGTTATATATATATTATTATTACAGTAAAGATTGTTTATTTCATGACATTGTAAGGAAGGGAATAATTTTTTAGAATGTTTATCGGTTAAACTTCACTTAATATTTAAGCATGGATGTAAATTAGTTTTCACACTCGGACTTGTTGTTTCTGTATAAGCTCACCCCTCCAGCCTCCGGCCATCAGGGTGATCTTATTCAGGAAACTGCGTCCTCGTGTGATAACTATTATAAAAATCATGTTCTTACTAAACAGCTTATCTATTGTAATTTACATAGCTTGAAACTGCTTGAGACATTTCATTTAAATTGTAAAGCAATTATCTGTTCAATTAGAAATACGTGCTCATGCAATCAAACGCCATCATAAGAATATTTCTCAGACTGCCTGCGTGGAACAAAGTTTAAACATTGAACTCTATGGAAAAGACATTCAAAGACCCTTTTCTCAGAAACTACTAGTCCAGTTGTAACAAAGCTTAGGTACAATGGTCCTTAGATGGCCCTTTTCGAAAAAGGTATCCAGGAGGTTTATACCTCATCCAAAATAGCCGCAAGTTTGAAACAAATTTAAAACATGGAAAAGACATTCAAAGATCTTCTGCTCAGAAACTACCAGTACAGATATAACCAAAATTAGGCAAAATGGTCCTTAGATGGTCAATTCTAAAAAAAGGTATTCGGCAGGTCTGTACCAAGTGTCTACCTCATCCAAGATGGCAGCCAGCGGGGAACATAGTTTAAACATTGGACTCTTTGGAAAAGACATTCTCAGAAACTACCAGTCCAATTATTCCAAACATAGTCACAATAGTTGTTAGATGGTCCCTTCCAAAACTGGTATCCTATAGGTCTGTACCTCATCCAAGATAGCCACCAGCGGGGATTAAGTTTAAACAAAGGACTTCATGGGAAAGACACACAAAGATCTTTTGCTAGTCCAATCATAACAAAACTTGGGCACAAAAGTCCATAGATGGCCCCTTCCAAAAAGGATATCGGTCAGGCATGTACCTCATGGCCACCAGTGGGGAACATTGTTCCAACATTACACCATATAGAAAAGACTTTCAAAGATCTTCTCAGAAACTTCCAGTCTAATTATTTCAAACTTAGTAACAATAGTTCTTAGATGGTGTCTTCCAAAAAAGGTATCCGGCAGATTTGTATCTCATCAAAGATAGCCTACAGCGGGGAACAAAGTTTAAACATTGGACCCAATGGAAAAGACATTCACACATCTTCTTCTCAGATCTACCAGTCCAGTTAAAACCAACTTTTTTTAAAGGTCCCTTCTAAAAAGGTATCCGACAGGTCTGTACCTCAATGGCAGCCAGCGTCGAACATAGTATTTTCATTGGACTCAATGGAAAAGACATTCAAAGATTATCTTCTCAGAAACTACTATTCCAATGATAACCAAACTTAGCAAAATGGTCCTTAGATTGTCAAAGCAAAAAAACTTGTCCAGTAGGTCTGTACATCATCCAAGATGGCCACCACCGTGGAACATAGCTGTAACATTTGACTCTATGCAAACTATATTTCAAAACCTTCTCAGAAACTACTGGTCCAATTGTAACAAAACTTAGACATAATGGTCCCTAGTTGGTTCCTTCCAAAAAAAGGTATCCGACGGGTCTGTACCAAGTCTGTACCTCAAATTATATGGCAGCCAGCGGGGAACATAGTTTTAAAATTACACTTTATGGAAAACCAAACTTAGCACAATGGCCCTTAGATGGTCCCATACAAAAACTCCGGCAGGTCTGTACCTCGTCCAAGATGGCCACCAGCGTGGAACATTGTTATAACATTGGACTCTACGGAAAAGACATTCAAACAATTTCTTCTCAGAAACTAGCAGTCTAAATGAAACAAAACTTAGGCACAATGGTCCTTAAATTGTCCTTTCCAAAAAGGTATCCGACTGGCCTGTGCCTCATCCCAGATGGCCACCAGCGGGGAACATATTTTATACAAAGAACTCTATGGAAAAGACATCCAAACATCTTCTCAGACGCCACTAGTCTAATTATAACAAAACTTAGTCAGAATGGTCCGTAAATAGTCCCTTCTAAAAAGGTATCCGACAGGTCTATACTAAGTCTGTACCTCATCCAAGATGGCAGCCAGCTGGAAACATAGTCTTACAATGGACAAGACATTGAAGGATCTTCACAGAAACTTCTAGTTCAATGATAACCAAACTTAGCACCATTGTCCTTAGATTGTCTCTTCCAAAAAAGGTATTCGACAGGTCTGTACCTCATCAAAGATGGCCACCAAAAGGGAACATAGTTTCAAAATTGGTTTATAAAGATAGACATTCAAAGATCTTCTCAGAAACTACCAGTCTAATTATTCAAAAGTTAGTAACAATAGTTCTTAGATGGTCCCTTCCAAAAAGTGTATCTGCCTGGCAGATTTGCACTTCATCCAAGACAGTAGCAGTTTTAACATTGGACTCTATGGAAAAGACAACCAAAGATCTTCTTCTCAGAAATTACCAGTCCTGTTATAACCAAACTTAGTTATAATGGTCCTTAGATGTTCAATTCTAAAAAGGCATTCGGCAGGTCTGTACCAAATCTGTACCTCATCACAGATGGCAGCCAGCGGGAAACATTGTGTTAACATAAGACATTTTGGAAAAGAAACTCAAAGATTTCCATCTAAGAAACTACTAGTCCATGATAACCAAACACAATTGTCCTTAGATGGTTCTATCCCAAAACGGTATCCGGTATGTTTGTACCTCATCTAAGATGGCCACCAGCGGGAAATTTAGTTTTAAAATGAAACCATATAGAAAAGACGTTGAAAGATCTTCTCAGGAACTACCAGTCTATTTATTCCAAACATAGTCACAATAGTTCTTAGATGGCCACTTCCAAAAAAGGTATCCGGCAGATTTGTACCTCATCAAAGATAACCTACAGCGGGGAATATAGTTTTAACATTTGAATCTATGAAAAACACATTCAAAGATCTTCTCAGAAATTACTAGTCCAATTATAATCAAACTTAGTCAGAATCGTCCTTAGATGGTCCCTCCTGAAAAGGTATCCGGCAGATCTTTACCAAGTCTGTTCCTCATCCAAGATGGCAGCCAGCGGGAGACATAGTTTTAACATTGGACTCTATGAAAAAGACATTCAAAGATCTTCTCAGAAACTACTAGTGCAATGATAACCAAACTTGTTCTTAGATGGTCTCTTCCAAAAAAAGTATCCGACAGGTCCGAACCTGATCAAAGATGGCCACCACAGGGGAACATAGTTTCAACATTAGATCATATAAATAGACATTCAAAGATCTTCTCAGAAACTACCAGTCTAATTATTCAAAACATAGTCACAGTAGTTCTTAGATGGTTTCTTCCGAAAAGTGTATCCGGCTGGTCTGTACCTCATCCAAGATAGCCGACATCGGGGAACATTGTTTTAACAAAGGACTCTACGGAAAAAAACATTCAGAAACTTCTCATAAACTTCTAGTCCAATTATAATAAAATGTAATCACAATGGTCTTTAGTTGGTCCCTTCCAAAAAGGGTATCCGGCAGGTCTGTACCTCATCAAAGATGGTCGCCTGCGGAAAGATAGTTGTAACACTGGACTTTATGAAAAAGACATTCAAAGACAGTCTTCTCAGAAACTTCTAGTCAAATTGTGACAAAACTAAGGCACAATATTCCGTTGTTAGCCCTTTTTAAAAATATATCCAGCAGGTTTATCATCCAAGATGGCCACCAGCGGGGAACATAGTTTAAACATTGGACCCTATGGAAAAGACATTCAAAGATCTCTCAGAAACAACAAGTCTAGGAAATGTTCTTAGATGGTCCCTCCTAAAAAGTATCCAACAGGTCTGTCCCAAGTCTGTACCTCATCCAAGATGGCAGCCAGCGATAGTTTTAACATCGAATTATATGAAAAAGACATTCAAATATTTTCTTTTCAGAAACTTATATTCCAATGATATACCAAACTTAGCACAATTGTCTTGAGATGGCCCCTTTCAAAAAAGGTACCCGGCAGGTTAGTACCTCATCCAACGTGGACAACAGCGGGAACATAGTTTTAACATTGGACCATATGGAAAAGAAATTCAAAGATCTTCTCAGAAACTGCCAGTCTAATTATCCTAAACATAGTCACAATAGTTGCCTTACATGGCCCCTTCCAAAAAAGCTATCTGGCAGGTCTGTACCCCATCCAAAAAAACCGCCATCGGGAACATAGTTTTAGAATTTGACTCTATGGAAAAGACATTTAAAGGTATTCTCTTGTCCAATTATAACAAAACTTAGACAAAATGGTCCTTAGATGGTCCCCTGAAAAAATGGTAGCCGGCAGACCTGCACCTCATCCAGGATGGCCGGCTGCGGGGAAAAGAGTTTTAACATTTGACCTTATTGAAGAGACATTCGAAGATCTTTTTCAGAAACTACCAGCCTAATTATTTCTTAAATAAGTCACAATGGTCCTTAGATGGTACCTTCCAAAAATTCGTCTGGCAGGTCCGTACCTCATCCAAGATGACCGCCGACAGGGAACATAGTTTTAACATTGGACCCTATGGAAAAGACATTTAAGGGTCTGTTCAGAAACTACAAGTCCAAGTATAATCAAACTTAGACAAAATGGCTCATAGATTGTCCCTTCAGAAAAGTTATTCGGCAGGTCCGTACCACATCCAAGATTTTCACCAGCAGGTAACGTAATTTTTATCATTTGACACTGCACTGCATTTTATCTGCACTTCAGAGACATAAGTTGTCGAAATGCGCACATGGAGAATCTAAATTAACAGTAACTTCGGTATTTTGATATTTGACACTATGGAAAACACATCCAGAGATCTTTTTCTAAGAAACTCCTGATCAATTAGAACCGATCAGATTCACAATAGTTCTTAGATGGTCCCTTCCAAAAAAGGTTTTCGTCAAGTTTGTACCTCATCCAAGGTAGGCTCCAGCGGGGAACATAAATTAAACGTTGGACTCTATAGAGAAGACATTTAAAGATTTTTTCTCAGAAATTACTGGTCCAATTATAACAAAACTTAGACACAATAGTCCTTAGATGGTCCCTTCAAAAAAGGTATCCGGGATCAGGCATGGGGCCAATTACATTGCAATGTAATGCATTATATTACAATTACATTGGAAAATTTAGCATTATATTACAATAACAATTACTTCAATTTTTGAAAGTAATGCATTATACTAGTATTACAATTACTTTACAAAAGTAATGCATTAAATTACACATTACATTTTTCAAAATTTATTAGGGAAAGGAACAGTTAATCGTGCATTTGTAATTTATTTACAGTGAATACTGTGAACATATTTATATAGCAGGAAAAAGATCAAATTTTATCAACTTTTTGAAACTGATAGTATTGAATCTCTTGAAAATGATGCAGATTCATTAAATAACTACAAGTGAAAAGATCCATCCTCCTAGTTGAAATTTCTGTGCTTATATATTCCGTTGCATTTATATGTAATTTATTATCTCTTGTATATTTTAATAATAATATTTTTCCTCCTTTTTCACATTTTTCACATTAAAACCTTAAGGGTTGGGGAGACAAATATGGGCTTATTTCACCTTCACTGTTTAACGTTCATGTGATCTTTTCAAAATTTAAAGAAGGAACTTTATATATAGTTTTTGAGAAAAAGTTCAGTTCCCTATACATATATATTCATGGTTGGTTTCTAATAACTGACACTTTAATTACCACCATTTAAAGCCATAAATCCACTTGTCAAAGGAAAGAAATTAATTGAAATGTAAACTAATTAAGAGTTTTACATGTGACAATCATCTTTGAACTAATTTACTTTGATCATTAGAAACTTGTGTTTGTTTTGTTAAATAAGGATTGCAAATTTTCAAAACTGAAATTGAAATTAAATGTTTTTCATCCTTAAATTTCTGAATGAAAACAATGTTTTTTTAATACTTTTAGATAAGTTGCAAAGCTGGCGGATATAGAAGAAAAACAATGTTCAAAATTTAAAGGGAGTTCCAATACATTTCACCAAATCAAATTTTTATAGTTGAAAAGCCTTACCCAAAGTTTTCGAAGTAAAAGAAGTAATGCAATGTAATTTGAT
>MJUU01044254.1:27743-39131 GCA_002080025.1 Modiolus philippinarum | reverse complement strand
ATTACCCCATGCCTGTCCGGGATGACCGTCTGCGGGGAACACGGTTTAAACATTTGACTCTCTGGGAAAGACATTCAGAGACTTTCTTCTCAGAACCTACTAGTCAAAGTATAACAAAACCTAGACATATTGTTCTTTAGATATTTCCTTCCAAAAACTGTATCCGACAGGTCCGTACCTCATCCAAGATTGTCGCCAGTGGTAACATAGTTACAACATTGTACATTATGAAAAAGGCGTTCAGAATCTTCTCCTAAGAATCTACTGGTCCGATCAGAACAGGTCTTAGTCACAATAGTTTTATTATATGGTCCCTTCCAAAAAAGGTATCCGGCAGGTCTGTACCTCATCCAAGATAGCCGCCAGCGGAGAACATAGTTTTAACAAAGGACTCTATGGAAAAGACATTCAAAGATCTTCTTCTCAGAAACTACTAGTCCAATTATAACAAAACTTAGACCAAATGGTTCCTTCTAAAAACGGTATCCGACAGGTCTGTACCCTATCCAAGATTGCTGCCCTGAGGAAAGTCTTATGGTTAAATGTGAAAACCCATTCAATCTTAAAATCACATGTTTGTAATGATTTAACAACAAAAATAGCTGCAAAAGTTTTATTGTTCACATAGAGATACTTTTATTACTGCAGTTTGTATCCAAGAAAACAAGTTTAACCCACCGCAATTTTTGCGCCTGTCCCAAGTCAGAAATATGTTGGTCATTGGCTTGTCCTTGTCTTCTTATAAAATTTTAGTTTCTTGATATTTGGTTTATTGGATGTGGTTTGTTTCCATTGATTTATTCACTTTTTTACCTTTGGGGGCCTTCTATATGGTGTGAGGTTCCTCACTGTGTTGAAGACCATATGGTGACCCCTTGATGTTTTGTTTTGGGTCGTTTTAACCTGGATATGGGATGTTGTCTCCTTGACATTTACCCCATTTCCTTTCTTTTTCATATACACATTAAATGGTTCTAATTATGTACATCAAAACACTTTTTGGGGTGTCTTTAATTTGAAAATAAGATAAAATGAAAATGTTAATTTCAAAAGGGAGATAATGAAATTAAGGGGGGTAATAAACTTAATGTAAACATCAAGATGTAGACAGGAATAAAAGCCCTGTCCTTGATAAACTGGAGTTCTCTATGTATCGTGTGCGTTTTTGTCACATGTACATTCACTCCATATCCTTTCATTTTTCCTATTTGCTACAGAGTTTGTCTCTCGTGCTGCGTGGAGTCCGTAGAAAGTCTCCCCGTGCTTGAGATGTACGCTCTTATAATATTACAGTTATGGCGTGATTGTCCGTGTGAGAATTTCTCACACGTTTACTAATTCATTTATTTTGCAATTTGGCTGTTCAATATTTTCATTGTTTTTACTAAAATGTTATAATCTGTACACACGACCATTTTTGCCCTTTCAACGAAAGTTACACTGCAAGGTTTGCCTACATCTATTTTGATGTGCCCCGTGTTGTCTATCGATGTTGTTTTTTGTCTTTCGTCGGGCCACGTAATGACAAATATTTGTAGGCATACATTGCCCGATTTTACTTTTTTCTCACTGACCGCTCCCGACATGTGTTGCTTCAATGACATATTTTAGCTGCGATCGATGTTGCTCAACATTTTTATTCTCTTCTTGTAACCCTGGTGCTTTCAGCTGGATAACCCTGAGNGGGTGGGGAGCAAGGGAGTGACCTTGATATAATTTTTGTCAAGAATACCGTTTAAGTGCACGCTAGGGGCCTTCTTGATCTCGCTTGAGGGGGTGAATATTGTTCACCTCTAGTTGAAGACCCTCGGGTAACATCAAGATGTAGACAGGAATAAAAGCCCTGTCCTTGATAAACTGGACTTCTCTATGTATCGTGTGCGTTTTTGTCACATGTACATGCACTCCATATCCTTTCATTTTTCCTATCTACTTAAATATATTTACCATTTCAGCAATATGTATAAACTTGATTATAAGGGGAATCCCCCTTCCCCATTCTTTTTTGAAAGGCGGACGCGGAATGTTATAATGTTGGCAATTTGTATTACCTAGATTATAAGGGGAACCCCTGTATATTTTTTTTAATGGTAGTCTGATATAGGTTGTGATGGATGTCGAAGATTTCAGTTGTCATGAAAACCAAACAGAGAAAATTTAAATTTTAAAGAGAAAAATGTATTCTGCTAAATTTTATGGTTTTTTTTTCTGAAAAAATATACACTAGGTAAAAAGGAGAACCCGTGCCTAAATTTCTTTGAAAGTGGCCTTGTAATGTTTTGAGAAGTATTGCTTAAATTATTTTTGAAAGATGGTTTGAAATCAGTCAAAATGGTTTACACATTATAAGATTTCTTTTCAGAAACAACTTGTCCAATCAGAATGCGATCTTATACATCGATGATACTCTCGATGATGGTATCCAGGAGGTCCAGACCTTATTCAGTATGACTGCCAGCAGCAACATAGTTTAGCATTTGGCCCTTTGGAAAACACATTCTAAAATCTTCTCGTAAAAAAGTAGTTCAATTGAAACAAAACTTAGTCACTATGTCCCTTAGTTGGTCATTACAAAAAAAAAGTATCATGACGATCCGTTCTTCATTTAAGATGGTCACCAGTGGTAACGCAGTTAAGATTGGACTTTATCAAAAGAATTAAGTCTCTAAAACCACTAATCCAATGGGAACTAAACTTGATCACAAAAGTCCTTGAGTGGCCATGTTCAAAATCTGTGTCTCGCATGTCTGTATCTAATCACAGGTGGCCTGAAGTAGGAAACATAGCTAAACATCGGACCCTATGGGAAACGCAATTCATCTCTCTATTTCAAGGATGGTCCAGGTGAGAGATACGGGCTCTAGAGAGTCTGTTGTCTAATTTCGTGGTTGATTATAAGCATTATTCACTTTTAAACGTTTAAGTTACGAAATACCAAACAAAATATTTCTTCTTTCATATATATGAGAATGTGATGTGTTGTAAAAGAAAGAAACGCTGGCTACCATGAATGTAAAAATGAAAAAACATTTAAATCTGTTTCAGACAACAGTGCACTGCCTTCCTGACTGCAAAGGTAATGCTTTATTTAAGATAAATTAACAGTAAATTCGGTATTTTGTTAGTTATGAATTCACAGCTCATTTCATTTTACTTTTTGCTCATTAAGTGACCTGTTTCAGATTACATTTTAGTGCCAAGTAATGCTTCAATTTGAGGTTGTCAATACTGTGAAACATACTTCCTTGTTTTGTATTGATGTGTTTTTACCTACGTCACCAACGGTAACCACAGGTCCAGAAGCCAATCGACTACATCCTTCCCTCCGTCCGTCTGTCCGTCACACTTTCGGGGTACCAAGTTTGTGTAATCTGGAACTCTGACACCTTTAACCCCATACTTTTAAAACTTTGCACAGTTGTGAAAGACACATTGAAGATGTGTACCTGTCCTTTTGGGCAGATTTGAACTTAGTCATTTTTTCATCAAATTTTAACATTACGGGTACCGAGTCTGTGTGATCTAAAACTCTGACACATTGTACCTGGAGCTCATGAAACTTTGCTCAGTTGTACTGGAAACATTGAAAATGTGCATCTTCCTGTTTGTGCATATTTGAATAAAAAATGCCGAATTTATGCATTGATGAACTTAGTCATATTTTCATCATATTTCAACATTAAAGTTCCTGGTTTGTGTGATTTGAAGCATTCACATCTTTGACTAAATACATCTGAAAGTTTTCACTGTTGTTTGAATACATTTATGATGTGAAGCTCCCGTTAAGGCCAGTTGTGATTAAAAAATGTCAAATTCATCCATTATTGAACTTGGTCCTTTATCTCATCATATTATATCATTATGGCACTCAGTTTGTGTCCAGAAACGTTGCACAATTCTGAATTGTCGAAATGCGCATATGCAGAAGGTAAATTCACAGTAACTTCGGTATTTAGTTATCTGAACCCACTGATCATGGGCAGGTATTCTTGAATTTTTTTCTTTGACAAATGTTCTCATAAAGATATAAAGTATGTGTTTATTTGAAACTCAGATATAGCTTTCACCGTTGATGAAGTGAAATGGACTATTTTCATTTTATTCTATATTCAACTTTGTATATTTAGTTTTGTTTATTATAGACCTTTTTGTGATAAAACAGTTTTATGACATCAAAGAAACCGCCTCATATATATTAATTTATAACAAATAACTGTTAATTAAGCAGAGAAGTTCGATATTTTACAAGTTGATTAAGAAAACTGAACTTTGTTTTGAAGGAGGAGAAATCAAATTCACAAGTAATTTATATTAATAAATTAATCATTTATATTTCAGAAAAAGAATATTTGAAGTATTCTTGATAGATTTTCCGAAAGTTTGGAAAAATAACTTTGATATTTATATTTTTATAAAAGATTTTAATGTTCATATAAAAGCTCTTAAAATGTTTGCTCACATTCATGACATTGTAGAAATGGACTTTTATTCAGCTAACCAGAATAATAAAAAATATGATAATAAATCTATGCTGAATGTTTTTGAAATATCTGGGAAAACAGCCGGTAAGACAATGGCATCAAATATAAATAACTGCATTTCTTTTATTTGAATAATGCACGAGAATGTCATTCTGCAAGAATTAAAATATTTAAAAAAGGGAACAGGAAACAAAATAATTTCACACCGAAAACACGGAAATTGATGAGAAAAAAGATTAAAATGCACAGTTTGCGATTTGAGTTCACGGATAGCGTGCAACCTGTTAAAATTCAAATAACATATCGCAACTATTTATTCCTTCCTTTATTTGCTTGACTCGCGTTTCTTTAATTTCTTTTGAGATAGGTTTCAAACTATATTTCGGGGATAAATTGGTTTATGCAATGAAAATATTTACTTTTTACCAAATTTTGATATTGGTCTGAGTTACCTTCCTCCAACCAAAAGATATAGCCATAATTTTTGTGCTGGAAACAGAGACACTGAAAGTGGTTCTGTGTGTTGTCGGAATAGGAATGGTACTTTGTTCTTTTTCTGAGAAAAATATATGTGTAGAAATAAATTATATGTGATATTTAATTTCAAAACACGTGGTAAATAAAAAAAATATTCTAAAATCCACTGCATTCATTTCTTTGTGAAAGCAATCAATGGGACATAAGATTTGTTTAAACAATTACACTGATCTGTATATTAAGGCTCCCGGTTAAGGCTCCAGGTGTAATAATCTACCTGGACACAACCGTTTATTGTCACCTGGACAGAAGCATGAATTGCTGAATTATGTAATATTCTACAATACGCAAAAAAAGTTATGGTAAAAAAATTTACCTTGATTTTCATATTAACTGCATTTTATAATTTATTAATTAATAAAAATTTAATTTGAACACGTATATTCTTTCAGAACGGATACCTTGTTGAAATAGAAATATAAAAATTCTATTTCTTATAACTTAAATCAGGACAAATGGTGTACGGTAAAAATCGAGTCTACACCCTCTTAATGGCGTACGACTGTGCGGCACCTGGTGGCCAAGTTCGATAACTCTGTAATCACCAATTTCTGAAAGCGTCTATAGTAATAGGGTGGAACTTAATAGTATCTCAATAATAACTTTTAGCATTATAGTACTTATTCGAATTTGCAAACTAATACATGACGTTCTGTTAGTTTGAAAAAAAAAACACTTTCTTTCAGTTGAACATGTTGAACATGAGTAACGGTGACGCAGGTCCAGACATGTAATTGGTCTTGTTCCCCCTAAATCACATTTCATATACACTTTTTGGTTAATTCTCTAAAATATAAAATAAAAATCAGATGAAGATTGCCTTTTCCAATCTTTTTTATGTTCGTCTTTATGACGGATGAATTATGATATACTGATGTACGATTGTCTGTCCGTCCGTCTTTCCGTCCGTTTCATATGTCGCAATTTAACTGTCAACCCTTTGGCCAATTCGCTTCTCATTTTGTAAAGGGTTTAGGTATGATAGTGTCACGATCTGTATACTTTTCCGTGAAATTTGGATTCTTCATGTAAGAATTATGGGACTTTTTTCATCAGTTAGGACAATTTTTCACATGTCGCGCTCTAACTTGAGAACATTTTGTCCAATAAACTTAAAACTTTGAAACAGTTTTTGATAGGATGCCTTAACAACATGTATTGTTGTCCCTGAATTTCCATTTTTATGCCCCGCCCACATTCGTGGAAGCGGCATACAGTGTTACCTTTGTCCGTCCTTCCGTCCGTCTTTCCGTCTGTCCGTTCGTCCCTACGTTCGTACGTCCTACGTCCGGTTAAGTTCTGCGTTTAAGTCCATTTCTCAGAAACTGTAAGAGGTAGAACAATGATAGTAGGCTAGTAGGTAGATATTTGATAGTACTACACAGTTCACTAGGTAGTTTGACTCTGTGACCTACATTTCATGCTTGAGTGACTCTGGTTAAGTTTTTTGTTAAAGCCCATTTCTCAATAATAACTTTAGGACGGACAAAGGTAACACTAAATTTCTCAACAACTACACATTATAAGACAATGATGTTTAATCAAATTGATTGCCTTGATGAGTATAACCAAAATCATTGACAATTAGGTGGCTTTGACCTGCATTTTACACTTCAGGGACTCTGGTTAAGTTTTGCGTTAAAGTCCATTTCTCAACAACTACACATTATAGGACAATGATATTTCATCAAATTATTTGCCTTGACGAGTACTATCCAAATCATTGACAATAAGTTGGCTTTGACCTACATTTTACGCTTCAGTGATTTTGGTTAAGTTTGCGTTAAAGTCCATTTCTCAACAACTACGAATTATAGGACAATGATATTTCATCAAATTAATTGCCTTGACGAGTACTACCCAAATCATTGACAATTAGGTGGCTTTGACCTACATTTTACGCTTCGGTGAATTGGTTAAGTTTTGCGTGTAAGTTCATTTCTCAACAACTACACATTATAGGACAATGATATGTCATCAAAATAATTGCCTTGATGAGTACTACCCAAATCATTGACAATAAGTTGGCTTTGACCTACATTTTACGCTTCGTCGATTTGGTTAAGTTTTGCCTTTAAGTCCAATTTTCTCAACAACTACACATTAAAGGACTATGATATTTCGTCAAATTAATTGCCTTTGCGAGTACTGCCCACATCAATGACAATTAAGTGGTTTTGACCTACATTTTATGATAAGGTTATCTTTTGCGATTAATCTTTTGGCGGGGCATCCGTGTCTTACAGACACATTCTCTAGTTGTTGCAAAAGTAATGTGATTTAATTCGTCAGTTTTAAGGCAATGTTTTTAAGTCGTACTCTAGATTGGCAACCATGTGGTCATTTCATTTTAAACTTTGTAGAGATATTGGGTAAGATGGCCTTTCAATCTGCTTACTTTGATTTTTTTACAAGAGCTTTGGACTTTATTTGTCAAATTTAATGTAAAATTTAACATGTCGCTCTTTAACTGAATAATACTTTGATCAATTCACTTAAACCTTCGCAGATTGATTAATGAAAGATATATCAAGCTTAATTTTCTTGTTACAGGTGCATTCTAAATAAATCACTAAAAGTTTTGAAAGAGTGACGACGGGCGTAGCATGCCATTTTGTGCTGCTGTCTATTGGAATCTTACCGACATTGGGATAAATAAATGCTGAAATAAAGCAAACCTTAGCTTTAATTCCAGACAAAAGAAGCGCACTGATTTTTTTCTGCAGTTCTCAGTATTTTAGGATTGGATAAACAAATGTGTTTATTTATCTTTACACAAAAATCCTATGGCTTCTTTGAAATAATTTCTCAAATAAGTGAACGTAGTGCCTTAAGATACATAATTTTGAACTTTTAATTATTTGATATGTATTTGATGTGTATTTGTGATGTGACAAATTAGATTTAACTCATCGTGGGCTATGTCAGATCAATACTTTGTAATGAATAAAAAAGTGTCGTTCTCCTGAAATTTGTTCATTCTTCTCATTAATATTTACTTTACTTCTTTACTTGACTTAGGTGTTCCAAGCGCTATGAAGCAAAAGTTGCTCACCGACAGACAACTTTTATGGCTAGGTAATAAAATGAATTTAACAGAGATCTATCATCTTTCACTCCTTTTGGGAATGAAACATTACAATGTAGATGAAATCACAGATGAACAGAAAACTACCTCTATGGCAAAATTTTATATTCTGAGGGCATGTAGAGAGAAGAACAAAAGATGCAACGATTTCTTGAAAGCTATGGAAATGGTCGAAATAAATGAACATAACATGTGCGAGGTAAATTATATTGATGCATAGATATTTGATTTTCATTATTTTATTGATAGATTTTCTAAAACGGGTAAAATTTAAGCTGTGAGAGAATGAAACCATTCATTGGGTTTGAAATTTTCTTTTGTGTTAATCCAGCTCTCAGGACTGAACCCATGGAAGTATGGTAATATCTAATTGCACTTTTGCATCACAAAATAATAAATTTCTTAAATGAACAAATAAAGGGATATAGAGTAAATGAACATGGGACAAAATCCATATGAATATATGGTAAGATTAAGCAAATGGAACAACCCTTTCATTGTTGTTCTTCATCTTAAAGTTTTTTTTATCAATTCTTGAAAACAGAAAACTTAATATCAATGTTATATCATAAAAGGTCAATTGAGCTTCCATTAAGCTACCAAAATCCTTTGACAGATAGGTAGAAATTGAGAAAGTAGGTACATTTTTTTCAAAATATTTTATGTATAAATTGCAATAGATTACAAGGAAGCCTAGTATACCAGAATTCAAGTTCCATGATCCCCTTAATTAACAGGTACAAGTCTGAAAAATAAAGGAAAACCTTAAAAAAGGGACTGTGTATGTTGACAGGTAATTTAGGCTTTTCATGAAATCAATTGCATGTGATGATAATTCGAAGAACTACCCAAGCAGATAAGACTTTGATATCCATTTGAGCCTCTAAATATTCCGGAGTGAAATCTATGATTAACCGTCAAATGAGTAGCAAAGTGCACACGCATACTAAACTTCCTATAATTAAGAAATAGGTTCAAAAAGTTTCTTTCTGGATTTGCATGAGCATTGAGATAACAACAATGTAGGATCTTCAGGGATACATCTCAGATATTACTGTTACAAATATCCGTTCTCCACTTCCGTTAACGCGTTACCAGAACAGTAAAATCATCATTTACTTCCTCAGATCCAAAATATGGTATTGTTATCTCTTAACCTATACGTAATTGTAGATAACGAAATTCGATGTTTCTTTAGAAGAGGGTCTAAATATCGCCTACCTCGGAAATAAACTAGAAATTGTGTTTGATATAATTAAAGACGTAGAAACCAATACGGGGCTTTCGAGATAGGAACTCTCGTATAATTAAAGGTGGAAACGATCGCCTCAAATATCAGCAAAAAGGATAACTGGATTCCTGACCCATTGAAATAAAACAAACTATTTATGATATGAAAGTGTACTTATAAGCTGTCTTACATTACAATTCTTGAACTAAATTTTAATTGACGAAAAACAATTAACCTGAAGCACTACAAATACATTAAATATAAATCACCCTTAGCGCAACAATGTTAATTTATGAGTGATTCTCTTTCAAGGTTTGGATGTTTTCATTATTTTCGTATAATACACAAACAATTTTCCGGAGTGATCACGACTCAAAGGTCCCGTATTAAATATTGTATGAATGGTGCAAACGGGAAAGTGCAGACAAGCAATACAATAAATGTCTTTAAAGACAAAAGTTTTATCAATGTCACCAAATGAATAAAGTTTTATAAAATTAATTATGATGGACCAGCTCCTAAGCTCCCTATTGAAATAATTTAGTCAGGTTGAAAAAAATAAGTGAAACTGTTGAAAAAGCTTGATACATCGCGGCTATTATTTGAAAGAGTACTCTATCGATTTCTGACCTAACGAATTGGTCAATTCAACCACTTTCCTGCTTCATAGCTGTGACGAAAAGCTTTCATAAAACATTACAAAAATACAGAATTATTCAAAATCCCACTTTACAAAAATACAGAAATCTCTAAGTTCTACCTCGATCAGAATTCCACGTACAATTAATACCTTACCGACTTAGTCCTGGGATCCTAACTTCACAAAAATTCTTACAAACACCATTTATTTCGGCTCCAAGTAGTTGTTCTATCAGCAACTACAAGAGCACTTACTTACGAGTTAGTTATAAAATACTGTGAAAAACTTATCATAACTCTGTGGTAAATTACAACCGGAGTATAAAAAATCTATTGAATTTTTAGATAAATTGCAACCAATACAAAGATCCATTTCATTTTTTGACGGTACTTAATGCAAGCTTTCCACATAAGGTTTTGCAACATTGTTCATCAATAGGTCCATGAAATTCCAAATTGTGCACCCATGATTGCAGATCCTTTTCTTTTCTGGTACAAACGGGACATTATGAAAAACGAAAATGGAACCGGACAAAGAGTAATAAACTTATTTCAATTTTGAACTATAACAAAATGTATATTGATATATCCTGACTATTGACAATGCCCAGTTTTCAGATTATGTTAGTGATTTCGTACACAATGAGCAGTTCTTCATGTAAAAATTCCAAAAACGATCATGTTTTAATTTTTAGCTCACCTAGCTATGCCAGGGTGAGCTTTTGCCATCACTTGGCGTCCGTCGTCCGTCGTCCGTCCGTCCGTCCGTCGTCTGTCGTAAACTTTTCATTCAAAGATNTTCTCCTCTGAAACCACTGGGCCAATTGGAACCAAACTTGGTCACAATAGTCCTTGGGTGGTCCCCTTTAAAAAATGTATCCGGCAGGTCCGTACCTAATCCAAGATGGCCGCCAGCGGGGAACATAGTTTTAACATTGGACCTATAGGAAAGACATTCAAAGATCTTCTCAGAAAGTACTGGTCCAATTATAACCAAACTTAGTCACAATGGTCCTTAGATGGTCCCTTCCAAAAAAGGTATCCGGCATGTCCGTACCTCATCCAAGATGGTCGCCAGCAGGGAACATAGTTTTAACATTGGACCCTATGGGAAAGACATTCAAAGATCTTCTTCTCAGAATCTACCTGATCAATTATTAACAATCTTAGTCACAATGGTCCTTAGATGGTCCCTTCCAAAAAAGTATCCGCCAGGTCCGTACCTTATCCAAGATGGCCGCCAGCGGGGAACATAGTTTGAACATTGGATCCTATGGAAAAGACATTCAAAGATCTTCTTTTCAGAAACTACCCGTCCAATTATAACCAAACTTAGTCACAATGGTCCTTAGATGGTCCCTTCTAAAAAATATATCCGGCATGTCCGTAACTAATCCAAGATGGCCGCCAGC
>MJUU01044254.1:17370-27453 GCA_002080025.1 Modiolus philippinarum | reverse complement strand
CAGGTCCGTACCTAATCCAAGATGGCCGCCAGCGGGGAACATAGTTTTCACATTGGACTCAATGGAAAAGGCATACAAAGATCTAATCCAAGATGGCCGCCAGCGGGGAACATAGTTTTCACATTGGACTCAATGGAAAAGGCATACAAAGATCTATTTCTCAGAGACTACCAGTCCAATTATAACCAAACTTAGTCACAATGGTCCTTAGATGGTCCCTTCAAAAAAAGGTATCCGGCAGGTCCGTACCTAATCCAAGATGGCCGCCAGCGGGGAACATAGTTTTAACATTGGACCCTATGGGAAAGACATTCAAAGATCTTCTTCTCAGAAACTCCTCATCCAATCATAATCAAACATAGTCACAATGATCCTTAGATGGTCCCTTCCAAAAATGGTATCCGGCAGGTCTGTACCTCATCCAAGATGGCTGCCAGTGGTACATAGTGTTGACATTGGACCTTATGGAAAAGACATTCAAAGATTTTCTTCTCAGAAACTACGTGTCCAATTAAAACTTAACTAAGCTGTGACAATGGTCCTTAGATAGTCCCATCCAAAAAGGTATCCGGCAGGTCTGTACCTCATCCAAGATGGCCGCCAGTGGAAAATAGTTTTGACATTGGACCCTAAGGAAAAGAAATTCAAAGATCTTCTCAGAAACTACAATTCCAATTATAACCAAACTTAGTCACAATGGCCCTTACATGGTCCCTTCCTAAAAAGGTATCTGGCAGGTCCATACCTCATCCAAGATGGCTGCCAGTGGGAACATATTTTCAACATTGGACCCTATGCAATATACATTCAAAGATCGTCTTCTCAGACACTACTAGTCCAATTAGAACCAAACTAAGCCACAATGGTCCCACAATGGTGCTTAGGTGGTCCCATCCAAAAATGTATCTGGCAAGTCTGTACCTCATCCAAGATGGCCACCATCTGGAACATAGTTTTACATTAGCCTTATTGATTTTAAGGGGAACCTCTGCCCAAATGTTTGAATTTTTATTTGAATTGTGGTCTGAATGTTTTAATTTTAGCAATATGTATTACCTTGATTATAAGGGATACCCCTGCCCAAATTTTTTTTGAAAAGTGTTCTGTTATGGGTTGTAATGGATGGTGGATCTTTGGGTTGCCATTGAAACCAAACAAGAATACTGTAATTTAAGAAAACAAAAGTATTCTACTAAATTTTATGTTTTGTTTTTCCTATTGGAATTGCCTTTTATCTAAGTCAGCCATGGTCCAGGTGAGCGATACAGGCTCTTGAGAGCCTCTTGTTTATTTCTCTTATTTTTACCTGATTTCTGCTCTTCAAGATAATGTAAAATGCATAGGTCACCGTTACTTTAAGAAAGTTATTTGCTGTTTAATATGAGGAAATTGAAAAGTCAGGAAAAGATTATAACAACTGATTCCCGAAAACGCGACGTACATTATGAAAAAGTGCTGGAAAATAGATACTCAGTCCTCACTCTTAAATTTTACCTTACAGTTCTTACTTTATAATTTGTATCTTACAGTTCTCACCTTATTTAGTTTCTAACAGTTTCTCCTTAAAAATCTTCCCCTACTTTTCTAACGATACCGAACTTGTTATATGTTTCTCCCCTTAAGCATTCATACCTTACAGTTCTCAGTTTACAATTTTACCTAACAGTTCTACCCATAAAGTTCTACTCTTTACGTTCTTACTTTACAGTTCTCACATTATATTTCTACTTCTACTGTTCTAACATCACAGTTCTACATTACTGTTCCTACTAAACAGTTCAAACGTTACAGTTATTTCCTTACAATTCTACTTTACTTTTGTACCTTACAGTTTTAATATTTCGTTTTTGCAGTTGAAGCTGTTAGTCTCGAACACTTTTTACTCGAATACAACGGATATGTCAAACTTCTGTGCTTGTCACGAATTTTCCTCTTTAATTGTCTATATTATTTTACCACTGATTACTCGAACGCTCTTCGCTTGTGTCGAATATTTTATTCAGCTCCAAGAAAGTCAAGAACATGCATTATTTTACCTTATTTAACTCGAAATTTCAAAAATAATTTTCCTTGCTGTATTTGATGTGATTGTAAGGTTTGGAGTCGTTAATGTTTGGCTTCTGTGCATTTTAGTTCTTTAATAAATGTGTCAGATAAGTACGATTCAGTTTTGACATAGTTTGTATATGCCGCTGCTGTGACACTATATATAAGTCGTGTATACAGCAAAACAAACATGTGCTATTTTAAAATCGAGATCAAACAGCACACAGATAAGTCGAAGAAAGTCGAAGTTTTTCTTCAGTCTCTTGAACATCAGAGTTTCTCTGTATTTTATAGCTCGTACCTTGCAAGTCTTGCTGTACGTTTCTAACTTTACATTAAAAAAAAGATTACCTTACATCTCTTATCTTAACACATGCTTAAATTCTAGCCTATTGATTCTTACTTAACAGTTCTTACATAGCAACAAACATTGATATCTATGAAACGGGAATCAGCCAGAGAATATGATGATACGATTACAAAAAATAAAGTTAAAGTTTGCCAAAGAAATGTAATTAAAAAACTAGTAAAATGCAATTGTATTTATGAAATATTTACAAAAAGTCTTTAATAAATTGCTTATTATCGATTCACGAAGAATCTTGGTGAAACGAAGTCAGACATTTTTAATATCTTTAAAATATTTTATTTCTATCAGTACATGGTTCATTTCATGGAAATATTTCGTACATTAACAAAAAATTTCTTAACTTATTAAATACCCTCCTGAAAATACTATCTTAGTATCTATGGATGTATCTTCCTTATGTAAAAATATCTTTCAAAATGAAGGCATGGTAAAACTGAATTGAACAGTCGAAGAGACAAATACCCTCCCACCAAATGTCTTGTAGAACTTCTGAAATAAGGTTTCGAAAACAACAAGTTTGTATTCAACAATGAACATTACTGTGATAGTATGATATTTATTTGGGTTCCAATTTTCGTGGATTTTGAGCTTCTCTAAAACCACGAAATGTAAATCCCAACGGAATGCATATTTTTCCTACAGTTTTAATGCAAATTCAAAACCACGAAGTTAAGTACCCACGAAATACTGATATTTATAAAAACTACGAAATCTGTAGATAGATGTTTCGATTGGAGAATTAGAACAAAGGCTTCTATCGATGAAACATGCAGACCAATGTCGTGGTTTCATTTATTGATGACAAAGATATCATGTAAAAACACCTGAATAACTTTGACATGTTTTTGAAGTATTGCAACGAGTTTAATCAAATTTACTGCCGAATCATCAACGGATAAAATTGTTTTTTGGTCACCACTACCATATTATAAAACAGGACTATGACATTTGATCTTCGCGACAAACACCACTCCGCGAGTGGCTGTCACACACCTCATTGTGCTAAAGGCATTGAATTCGGTCAAGCAATACGCATCACAATAACCTGGTCAACGGCACAAAAACAAAGCCTCAAACTTGGTGAACTCAGAAAACCATCGTGCTGCACCTTCGCAACCGGGTATAAAGACCAAAATATCTCAATATCTTTTTAGAAAGAAAAGCTGTCGACATATTAAAATGTAGCTGGTCTTCTAGAATACAACAGAACGGAATCCTCTTGTACCAATTTGCATGCTTGTTTCAGGCGAAATAGCTAAAATGTCCAAATTCACACAAGGAGGCTACAGGCCTTGCGGTAGAAGTAACTCTTCGTGTTGCAGAGTTGCTATTATTGAGAAAAAAACCACTGTTACAAGACTGCAATACACCATTTAAGCGATCTCAAATCTTTTATCAAAGAATGCTGTTTATATCCTCACATGGTCTATTGGTTAATTGTGGTATGCTTGGGAATCGGCGAATAACTTCCACAAACAATTAAACCATCACTTTTCGTTCATTGTGAATGAAAGGAACTGTTTGAGTGATGCATGCAGATATTTTAGATTTAATATATTAGATTATGACTTGTATGATATTTAAAAGTAGAGCTGTCGTTTTCCAGATTTTCCGAGAAAAAGAGGAAGAAACAGGTAAGTATTTTCTGACAACAACGCATTAATTTAGGTTACAACTGACAAAATAAATGTTAAGCACGTGCGGAAACGCCCCAGGTAACTATCTAGTAAATCAAAAGTCTCCAAAGTCGCCAAAACAATATAGGGTCAAGGCTTGATTGAGCTCAATAGTTTACTAAACTAACAACAGGAAACACTGCCATGACAACATAGTAAACAAGTTTTGATAACGACTTACTGAAGTTACATAAAATATTTAATATAAAGTTCGTCATAACCAACAAACGTATAAGGCTTTATAACAGTCGGTTGATATACACTAATATACTAATATAGGGTTATTGCATGAATATTGGGAATATTGTCGTTGGTAGAATTTTGTATTCTTTGAGCTTTCGAGTCCGCATCTCAACCGAACTAGCAGCCAGCACGGAACATAGTTTGATATAGAGAAGGTATCAGGAAACATTTACAATGGCCAAAAATTACAATTACATACCACTATCTACTAGGGAACTGCACAACAAAAACAAATCAACTAAAAGACAAAAGACAAACGTAGACAACGGTAGGAACTCGGGATAGCCGACCCTAACAAGAGCTACGTTTTACATACGGAAAACACCATTAAAGATCTCTGAAACTACTAAGCCAATTGCATCTGTACTTACTCACTATTGTCATTATATGGTCCATTATAAAACCAAAAAATCTGGGCGGTCCACAAATAATCAAGAGATAGCCACCAGCCGTTGACATAAATCATAAGATACATCAATGTTTCTGCGCTGGGGACGGGGAACGCGGATACACTTGTTTGGTGGTGGGGAGGGACAGGACATATTTTGTAAAGAACCACACTGAGTCAAACAAGAGGTACACTGGGAGTGACGTAATCAAGATGTTGGAATTTTTAATAGATAATATTTTTGTCGAATTTGGAGGCCGTGTTTTTCAACAGACAGTCGGGGTTCCCGTGGGAGCTGGCTGCGCGCCGCTTTTGGCTGATCTCTTCCTTTTTTCGTATTAGGCGAAGTTTTTACAGGGGCTTACACAGAAAAAACAAAGGCATTTAGCCCAGTCCTTCAGTTTCAGCTTCCGTGCGTGGACGATGTACTTTCTCTTAATAATCCAAAATTCAACGAGTGTTTGCACCAGATCTGTCCCAATGGGCTTGAAATTAAAGAGACTACTGATGCGCCTGCTTCGGCTTCGTATTTGGGTCTTTTGGTTTACATTGACGAGGGGGGACGTTTGGGGTCTGGGCTGTATGGCGGGCGTGATGGTTTTGACTTCCCAATTGTGAACTTTCCCTTTCTGAGCAGCAATGTACCTGCCTCTCCAGCCTATGGAGTGTACATTTCACAGTTGATTCGTTACTGTCGGGCATGCAGTTTATACAGTGACTTTTTAGTTAGAGCAAGGACACTGTCCCAAAAGCTGCTTAATCAGGGATTTGTTCAGCCTTTGTTACTTTCGTCCCTTCAGAGATTCTGTGGCCGTCACCGTGACATCATTGACAGATGTGGCGTGTCTGTGTCCCAGGTGGAAACGGGCATTTTCGGCTAAATTTCACGTCTTCACGGATTTGACATAACCGGATTTGACTCAACCCCGGATTGACTCACTGATAGTGTGACGGGTGCCGCTAGCGGAGCAGGACATGCTTACCCTTCCGGAGCACCTGATGTCACTCCCGGTTTTCATGGGAGTTCACACTATGAGTGCCTTAGTTCTTAATGTTATCTTTTTATTTCCGTGCATTGTAGCTGTCTCACGTCCTTGTTTTGTCTTTGTTTTTATCTGTTACCGTTTCTGCCATGTCTTTGGACTTCGATTTTTGTAGTCATCGCTTCCCTTGTTCCTTCGGTATTCTACTGCCGTTGTTTAACGTTGTGTTTAGATTTAAAAACCTAAGATGCAAGCAAGGGTGGAAACATAGTTTAGTTTTGAGCCCTATCGAGACATCTTCAAAAGATCTTCTCCCTTGAAGCTACTGGGCCAGTTGAAATATTATTTGTTCCATGTGAATATTATATTATGTCCACAATTCTTTCAAGGTGGCCGACATAATCAGACATAGTTTAACAGAGATATTGTGGAAAAAGCATTTAAGATGTAACTTCTTTAACTACTAGACCAATGAAAATCTTAGTCATTCAGGTCCTCAGACGGTATATAAAAAAAAAGAATGGGTTCATCCAAGATGTCTCGGTGGGAAACATGGTAAATACTTACGATACTGCGAACAAGTAGAATGACCGAGAGGTTCCGTGCAATTGACCATTTAAGGTTAAAAGTACACATCATATGAAAACGTTTAGGGGTGTATAAAAGCTCATAAAGTACAGATAACCATTGGAATCTAATTGAAAAGCCAAAATCACATAAGAACAAAGCTTTACACGAAGGAGATACCACTTTTAATGTTTCCAAACTGAATTGCTTTCTCATGCTAGCATTGACGATAGGTTACTTTTTTGTTTCCGGACGATACCTCGAGTATCCTTCATTGGATCTTAACCAAACCTGGTCACATTCCTACGTATTGCAGAAGAGGGAATTCTATGATTGCCGCGTTGGGACACTAAGGTCAAGATTGCTAAAGACTGACTTAAATTTTAATAAAATTTTGGTTTCCGATAGATAACTTGAGTATCCTCCATTGGATAACAACTAAACCAATACAATTTTATAAATGAAATTTGTTTTTGGGCCACCACCGAAGTATTAGCTACTTGGTTGGTGGATACCCTAAGGGACTTTAATCCACCACCAGAGGTAATAAAAACCGAAGTTACTGTGAATTTAGTTTCTGCATATGCGCATTTCGACTGCTTATGTCTTTACAGTGCAGATCAAATCAACATATTTAGAAATCAATTAACCGAAATATGTTAAACCCGATAGAGAACAAATAACAAATAGGATCTAAAAAGAAAAGCCAAATCAGCTCACGAAAGGGCTATGCAGGAGGGGAATACTCCTTAGTTTTGAACAAAATTTTCTTAAATTTAGAAATTTTCAAATGAAATCGGTTTTCGAGTCAGCACTTAAGTACTGGTTACTGGGTTGGTGAATACCCCCGAAGACTAACAGTCCACCAGCAAAGCATCGGCCCAGTAGTAATAGATAACAAAATACCAAAGTTTCTGTGAATATAGTTTTTTCATATGCGCATTTCGACAACTCATGTATACATATATAATGTCTCTTCAGTGCAGATCAAATCAAAATATCTGGAAATCCATAAACCGAAATTTGTTCGATAAATATTTGAAGGGTAAAGCAATTATCCTATTGTAAAAGCGTTATAAGTATCTTCGAAATCTCTTTTTATATCTGCAGTAAATAATTTGTATCTCCTTTACAAGGGCTGATACAACAGAAACAAAATGACAAACGTGATGATTTTGACTTTCCAATTGTGAACTTTCCCTTTCACTGCAGCAATATACCTGCATCCCCAGCATATGGAGTATATATTTCACAATTAATTCGTTACTGTAGAGCGTGCAGTACATACAGCGACTTTGTGCAAAGAGCAAAAGCACTGTCTCAAAAACTGCTGAGTCAGGGATATGTTCAGCCTTTGTTACTTTCGTCCCGTCAGAAATTCTATGGCCGTCACCACGACAGCATAGATAGATATGAAATGTCAGTGTCACAAATAAAAACTGACATTTTCAGCTAGATTCGCGTCTTCCCGAATTTGACATTACCGGTTTTGCCTTTACCCTGGATTGACCCACTGACAGTGTGACGGGTGCTGTGCACAGAACAGGACATGCTTACCCTTCCGGAGCACCTGATGTCACTCTTGTTTATTGAGAGTTCACACTGTTAGTGCTTTAGTTTTTTGTGTTGTATATGTAATGTTCGTGTGTTTTGTGGGCATGTGGTGTCTTTGGTCTTCCGTCTTTTGGTGTTCTTGCTTTTGCCTTGTCTCTAGATTTTGATTTGTGTAATCTTGTGCTTTGTTCCTTCGGTATTCTGCTGCCGTTGTTTTTCAATAATTTCATATCAATTAAATGTTTTGATTGGACTGTCTAATCAAACGGCACATGTGACTGTATTTCATCTTTCATTCTCTCGATTGAAGGTATTGTCGCCCTTTGACAGATTTATGTTACTCAGTTTATCTCGTCAACTTTTTATGCGTCACAAAATCCACAGATAAGACATTTTATCAAAAAGAAAAGAAAATGGTCAAAATCAGATAATTGATAATTATTGTACCTCCAAAAATTTGGAAACAGGAATCAGTTTTTTTTTTAAAAACAGACAGGACAACAATATATAATTAATGAATTTTGATGAGATTAATTCCAAAATTTAATAACCCAGTAGATGTAATCATTCATGAGACCGTTTACCCCGAGGTGATTATCAGGACTCGCTGTTTGTTAAATTTTGGTTTTATCTGAAAGCAAAAATCATAAATGTTTTGATATATGAATATTTGCTCAGAAAATTTAATGGTTTGCTTTTCCTTTTTTGACACTTTGTCTGGTTTGTAATTGTGAAATATTGATTTTCCATGTTGCTAAAGATGGGTACACCCTGACGAGTTAAAAACTTATGTTCACCTAAAGTGCAAAATTGCGTGGTGTTCATCATATTTCCTTGTGACTATATATGTGTACATGTTCAAATGTTCAACAAGGCGTGTTAACCTCACGTGCTTAATTGCGTGGTAATACATTTTGAAAGCGAAAGAAACATTGTTTTATTCAGTCAGAAACTTGTAAATTTATAGTCATATAACGTGTAATGATACAATAAATAAGTAAATACCATATGCGCATTTCGACAACTGATGTCTCTTCAATTAAAATTAACCCATTGCTAATGCAGTAGTCAATATGTCAAAATCTCAATAATATGGAACATTTTACGGAAACGAAGAATCTACATACGCTACAGCCAACGGATTCTCGATGTTTTATTCCTGCAGTATATAAAAATGTCTCTAATACTTATTTAAATCTTATATTCTAAAAATCTGAGTTAGTTTTTGAAACTGTTGGTGTTTTGAAATGTGATGCAAAATTTTGAAAAAATAGGTATCGCTATTATTGACTGATTTTATTCGTTTTAGATCTTCCTAACCAAATCCTGAATATGAATCCTTCAGATGAAATGTTGGACAAACTATCTCTGCGGATAGGAAAAGAATGGATGGTACTTGGTCTTGAACTTGGCCTTGAAATTGAGACTCTAGAAAAAATCGAGTGGGAAAACCCAAAGAATCTCGGACAAATAATCAGGAAAATGTTGTATAATTGGAGTTCTCGTGAGGAAGTCACGAACATACGATATCTCTTGTATGCTCTAGTCAGGGCCGGTCGAAACCCTGAACTAATACGAGAAGTACTGGAAAACTGTTCAAGTTTCCCAAATATTACATTTTAAAAAATATTGTTCTGATCGGTCATATTACTTATATTGAAACTGTAATCTGATCACTTGTCATGCTAGACACTTATAATACTTTTTGGTGGACACTTACCATTTGATTGATGGGCATTTGTCATGCAAATTGATAGATTTGATAGATTCTTATAATGCTATTTGATAGACACATACGATTTTGTGTGATGGACAACTTATCAAACTGTTTGGTTAAAACGTATTAAGCTCTTTGATATGTTTTACAATAGATAAATACATAAAATGTTTTTGATAGACACCTACCGTTCTGTTTGATAGACGACTTATCGAGCTTTTTGATATAATTCACTGATAGATATTTATTACAATACTACATATGGTATTTTATAAACTCAAACATATAAAGTGATGGATAAGAGTCACTTATAATGCTATTTGGTAGAAAACGACTTTGCTTTTTGATAGACAACTGATCGAGCTGTTTGGTAGGCACTTAATATCCTTGAAATAGATTACCCTGCCGTTGAAATAAGTTTTGATGGATCCTATTATGTTGTTTTACAAATACCTATTGCAGTTGGAGATAACATATACATGTATGTGATATTTTCTCATGTTCATTTACACCATATCATTTCGTAAAATACCTATAAT